>PVLC010000470.1:150128-212460 GCA_004027655.1 Graphiurus murinus
ACGCTTGTAATCCCAGCATTCGGGAGGCTGAGACCGGAGGATCCGGGTTCGCGGCCAGCCTCAGCTACCTAGTGAGGCACTCCGCAACTTAGTGAGACCCGGTTTCAAAATAAAGAATAAAAAATAGGGCTGGGGGTATAGCTCGGAGGTAGAATGCCCCTGAGTTCAATCCCCAGTACCGCAAAAAAAAAAAAAAAAACATATTTAATTAAATATATCTTAATTATACTTAGTTAAATGTTTTACTAAAGTATTAAAAGTATATTAAAATGAAATATTAAAAAAATTCAAAATATTTTTGAAGATTTAATAAAGTGGATAATATTTACCCTTTTTAATGTACATGGTTTCCCTAAATTTTTTACACTAAGGTAACTAGAGCTCTTAAAAGCATCTATAAAGCTAAATAAAATGGAAGTGTGATGAAAATCCATAATGGCCTAATAATTGAATATTCATATTTGTCATAGATTAGCTATTCAATTCACCATTTTAACACTTTACAGGCAAGTGCTCTTAAGTAGAAAATTGATACCTCCATTTTTCCTCATCTTTAAAATGAGGATGACAACAATGCCTACCTCAATGGATTATTATAATTGGATCAATATACTATGTGTACAAATAGATATGCATGTTATTATATTAATTCAAATAAAAGGCTTATAGTAATGTCTGATACTACATAAGGGTTCAATAAGCCAGAGTTATTTTTCATTTGGTAACTCACCTCACGTCAGTAGCCTTCATTTCTCACCTGCTTTACCTTGCTACTAGATTTCCCTATTCCCATTTACCCATGCCAACACCTCACCTTGACTCACAGTACCACTGAAATGTCTTAAAAGCAGAGATCACATCTTTTATCTTTGGACTACCAAAATGATCCAGCACTCTATTCAGCATTAGATGGCTAAGGACTACGTGTTTATTGAAACATATTGCCTTTTTGTCTCCTGTTGAGAAATTGTTAGTCAGGCACAGGTTCCTCTCTGCTGCCTTGGTGAGATGACCTAATGCCACTTTTGAGATTTATTAAAAGAGATATTATAAGCAGCATGACTATAATTAAGTCATTAAATCTTATAGGGTGTGATCTGCAATATATTCATTACTTTGTACTCAGTGAATTATTGGGCCAAAGGAGAAAGGTCATGAACACATGTGAAACTAGGTGCCAGCAAATAGACCTGATGTTCAGATTATGAAACATGACTAAATTATTCTTTCCAAAAGAATAACTATATTATTAATAAGATATAGGGTAGAGAGGAATCAAATTAAAAATCCAAGAATCCCATCAAATATACTCTCTACCTTACCCAGCTACTTGCATGATTTCTGTGACCAAAACTAAATATTACTAAATCAATCAATGCCCCCCTCAAAAAAAGGTGAACCAACATGTTATTTAGGATGTTCCTCACAACTTAAATATTCTATTTTTATAGCCATGGACCAGAAGCATACTATATATTATATTTTTCAACTACTTGTGTTGACTTGGTCTATGGCCATAAAAAAATAAAGTGTTAAAGGAAAGTAAAACTGAGTCTTGCAGGAGGATGGTGTTGTGTCACTCATATAGTACTAATACAGTAAGTAACTTTAATAACAAAAACAAAACAAAAGAAGAATACCCTTACTAGTCCATCTTACCTCCCCAAGGCTTAGTTAGGCATTTTAGATTTAAAGGGGTTGATAGAAAAATAAATGTGAGGAGCACAAGTTGTATACTTTTAAATTATGTGATATCATTGAAAGATTCTATGTACTTCAATGTTCAATAGCACTTCAAGCATGTTAGAGAAGGCTAGTATTCCAAGTAACTCTGTAATTATGTTTTTCCATGTCACCAATAATTGACAGTACATGTATATGGATACATTCATTTCTTCCACTAGGCAGAGTCCACCCCTACCAGAAAAAGAAGTGTCAGATACCAACTTTTCTCATCAGGTTTATTCCTGTCTTTGTTTTGTGAAGATTAGGCAAGTTAATATATGTAAAGCCCTTCAAACAGAGCCCGACAGCTGCAAACATTCAAGAAATGTCAGCTCATGTTGCTGTCTTTCTTTTTTATAGAACTATCTTCGTAAATTCCTAAATATTACTTAGTGAAGTGAGTTGGAGAAACCTTTTTTCTTTTCATAGAAAAGGCTTCTTTTCTATGAACTCCTACTTACCAACAAATTCTCACTGATGCAAACAAAAACTCCAACTGGAAAAACTGGATTCAACTAAATTCTTTAGAGGATTTCACAATCAGATTTAGTCCAAGTAATGCATAATTCATCATACTGAGTTCATATTTGGCAAAGAAAGAAAATCAGGTACTACTAGCCTTAACAATATTAAATAGTAAAATCACACCTATATTTAGCCACCGCCTTTTTTTTTTTTTTTTTTTTTTTGAGTCAGCATCTCTTTAGGTGGCCCAGGCTGATCTCTGACTTGCAGTCCTCCTGCCTCAGCCTCCCAAAGAGCTGGGATTACAGACATGGACCACCATCACATCTGTCTTGTATTTTATAGGCATGGACCACCACATCTGTCTTGTATTTAGTCTTTTATTGTCAAGCATATTTTCTTATATATTTAAGTAAATTTATCTTCCTTGGTTATTACCTGTGAAAATTAAATGTTTCATTAAGTTTTTTGTTTTAAATCCACAAGTGCTTTTAAATTCCAAGTGTTTTACAATCTAAATACAGATATATATCTAATGCTACCAGTTCTGATAAAGTGTATGAAGGCAGCATATGACATGAAATTAAAAGATGGGTTTGGAAAGCAGACACAGGTTGGCCTTTCCATTAGTCATGAGGCCTTAGGCACATTATTTATCCTATCCCAGTTTCAGTTTTCTCATTTATAATATAGGGACAAAAAGAATTCTGAGTTACTGGACTTATTGAGGGGGATTAAATAATTTAAAATAAATGACCAAGGACCTTGTGCATGTTCTCAGAGTGTATGATTCCACAAGAATTGCTAAAGTGAGCAGAATTTCAGAGGTCATTAGCATAGCTTTGAATGGGGAATTATTAACCTCAGCAACTCTTCCTTTAATACAAAAAAGAATAAATGAAAATAGAATACATATAGTCTTTTTAGGTATTTACTTAAACATTTTATGTTGATATATTCCCTTGGATTTAAGTATACAAACACACACATACACACACACACGTACATATATATGTATACATGAAGTTAAGCACATTTATAGGTGCATTTATATGTACAACATGTATCTTTTTGGTCTGAAATTTCCTTTGAGCAATTTTTGTATGTGTATGTGGTATTGTGTATTTTACCTCTGAGATACACCCCCAGCCGTATTTTATTTTTTATTAACAGGGTCTCACTAAGTTGCAGAGGGCCTGGCTAAGTTGCTGAGGCTGAGACAGGAGAACCTGTGCTTCTTCTCTCAGCCACCCACGTACTAGGATTATAAGCATAAGTGCCACCATGCCCAGATCCTTTGAACAAATTTAAACATGCAGCATCTGTGTCTCCGATGAACTCATGATTAGCCAAGTATTATCTCTTAGAAAGCAAATTTTCTATGATCTAACATTTTCTTCCAGCTTTTATAATGCCTGTCAATTTGTATTCTTGATTCAGTGTCTGTTAAAGGTCTTTTTGTTTCATATTTACATCCAGACCACCTACTAAAACTTTAGAAAAAGCATCCTTTTACCATAACTATTTCCAAGCCACCAATTTTCAAATATATTAATCATGTTACGAGATCACTTGGAGTATTTACTTGGGTAATATCAAAACCTCCCTTACTAAACGTATATGAAAATCATCCAAGAGTAAGAAAGCATCCAATTACTTCCATATTGGTAAACATTGGCATTTGAATAGATTAGGAATATAAAGTAAAGTAACCTACTAATTTCAGCAAATAATGATGTCTTTTACTTTGTGATAAAGATATCAACTTATCTTCACAACATAGGAATCTCAAGTTGTTTTCTCAGCAAAGTTTTATATAAACCATGCATATTTCCCTTTTTAAATAAGTTTTTCCCTGCCTCATCCTGCCACCCCCAATACTTTCATTTCACTTCTCTCATGACTGTATACATTAATGGCAGGGGTAACTAGGGTTTAGAGTACAACATGTATTCTCTAATAGATCAAACTTAACTGGCCCATATTGCGTGCAAGGCCGATTTCATTAAGAGCTTACACTTATTAATGGAACTAATTAGCTTACACTTAATTAATATTAATTGGATTATCAAGTAAATTGAATTAACCCTAGTAGTTTTAATGTCATTATAGTCGCAGGAGAAACCCTGGACAGCAGTGAAGTTACATCTTTTACATCCCTCCCTATTGCTAATGTTGAATCGTGTGGCCACAATGAGACATGTTAGAATCTTCAAGCTTCTATTTTTGCCTCTGGTGCTTTATTACATGGTGTGTTAGCTGAGATTGCATTCAGAATTCTTTCATACTTAAATCCCATTGTTTCTTCTTCTGTGTTTCTCTTACCCTTCATAAATATGCTAAATATTCTTTGGTTTGGCATCTCTGAATTTTCTATGAATTGATTGTCTCTGCATCATTTTCTTTCCTTCTTAATCTTTTTTTTTAAAACTTTCCACCTCTTTTTTCCCTTAACCTTTCTTTTCCATTTGTCTCTGAACTTTCACTTAAGACAAAATTCCACTATTAGAATGAAATTAAGACAAAGGACAGGAAGGTATGCACTCACATAACTCATTAGGAAATAGAAACAGAATTTAATGCAGCATAAAGCCTATCTTAGGGAGATTATAATTTCTGCTCAGAAACCTACAGAAGAACTTCAGCTATTTCAGGCCAGCATATAATCTTTATATTAAAGAATAATAGCCAGGTATGGTGGCCCATGCCTCTAATCCTAGTACTTGGGAGGACTTGAGACAGGAGTATTGCAAGTTCAAGGATAGTCTCCGCAATGTAGCAAGACTCTCAGCAAGTTAGCAATACCCTGTTTTAAAACAAAAATTAAATAGGGCTTGGGTATAGCTTGGAGGTAGAATGCTCCTGGATTCAAACCACACACATACAAAAAAAAAAAAAAAACTAAACTAAACAATGGATTTGTAGTAACACAATTCTTATAAAATATGACTTAATTTAAATACATAATAGAGTATATAATTGTATAAAATATAATATGCAATAATAAACATTATATCTTAATATAGACTTGTATAATTGAAATCACTTCTATGATAAATAGAATAACAATATTCTTATACCACTTACATTAATAGTTTTATTTAATATTATTAATTCACTTAAAGAATTAATTCCAGGAGCAATGCCTTTTGTGTTATTTTTAGCTCCACTGTGATGCTTGGCAAATCTAACACTTGCATTAGCAGATGCCCCTTTTGTTTATGTATTTATTTACTCATTCATATTTAATTCTCTTCTGTGTCTCCTCTGATCATTGCTGAGATTTGAGGACATAACTTAGAACAAGGCACCAAAGTCCCTGCTCTTACACAACTGGTTATCTCAGGTGGTAAAAGCAACAATAGCATAACATTCCTCACCTAACATCTTAATGCTCCCCCGCTCTGCAGAGGTGGGCGGCTCATCTGATTGGTGGGTGCTCAGCATGCCTATTAAAACCCTTTCATTTTCCATTTTTAGGATGGCCCCACTGAGAGGTACGAGTCTGAATGTGGCATTCAATATTAGAAAGCTAGTCACTATAATCATTTGGGGTCCTGGGGCTAGTGGTGGCCCTGGGGCCACATATCTAAGCCATCTCTTCCAGTCCAGCATTCAAAGTTCCAATTTCATCTCCAGGGTTCTCTTTAAATGTTTCATGTTTTCTCTGAAGTATTTCCAAATTCAGGTGGTAAAGAGGGTTGCTCTTCAGAAGAGTTCCTCAATCCTAATACTGAGCTAGAGAAGAAAGAAGGACCTGATTCCAGATAAGGTAAGTGCTACCTACCAGAGTTTCTGGTTCTTCTCTTCTTCTAAGCATGCAAGTTCATTGCATTTCTTAGCCTTATAATATTAAGCCATGTGCCTTTGCATTAGCCAATTAAGAGAGGACCTGTGGACTACCACAAGGCTGTATTTATGAACTAGTGCTTCAGAGCACTTCTTCACCTTTGCTGTCTGGTTTGTGCAAGTAACCACAGAATCGAGCAGTAAAATGGGCCATCCTGTGAACATGGAGCCTCCATCGGCCCAGGACCTGGAAGGACTACAATGAAGATAATGGTTCTGCTGAGCTGTATTGGGCTTAAAATGTGAATAAAGAATAGAACTTTGTTGTTTTAAGCCATTAAGATTCTGGAGTCCTCAATCATGTATGCAGATGGTCAGAACAACATACAGCTTTCTGAGGAAGTATATAGTGGTACTGAGGCTGAGGTTACAGATGAGAAAGAGCAGCACCAAGGCACAGTGGAAAGAAAATTTTAAAGATAAACTGAAGAAATGGCAGGCACTAAAGACCTGAATAAGTAAAGAGCATGAGATGATTTGTGAACTCGGTCTTGAAAGCCTGGTTGTAGCAACTCGAGTCTCTGCAGGAAGATTCTGTTGTTTTTCAGTCCCAATAAGTTCAGCTACAGTAACACCAAGCTACTGGATGATTTAGTGAGTGGCCTGGAGATGTATGGTGGTATTGGTGAGGCTGGTTTCAGTCATGTGGGTCCCTGCAGGAAGGGTCTGTAGTTTCTTGGTTGAGACAAGTTCAACTGCAGCCCCAAGAGTTCACTGGGTGGTTTGGATGGGCAGCCTAGAGATGTACAGTCTTGAGTTATTCAAGAATGGAGAGAGAATGTGATTACTTTTTTTGCATTGATTTTCTGCAGTCACTGGCTGAACAGGACTTAGCTTCTTCTTTACTGGAGTTCATCTCCCAGAGTGTATCCATTCTTGCAGCCATAATCTAAATATCTGACCATATAACTCATAGGAAAGAAGATTTATTTTCCTATGGTTTGGGGTTCAATCCATGTGAGGCTGAAGACAGTGGATCTCAGGGCATGGCAAGGGGAGGCGGAGGGAGAGCACATGGGCTGTGTTCTTTATGTCATAGAAGCCAGAAGCCAGAGAGAGAGCAGGGGGAGGAGGAACCATTTATTTAATCCCCAAGGCTGCACCCCTGGGACCCACCTCCAGCCATACCTAGCGGCCTATCAGGTACCACCCAGGTAAATCCATCACAATGAATTTATCCACTTCTGGAATTACAACTCTCATGACTCAATTACATCAGCTCCAAACATTAAGTAAGCTCTTTATGGGACATTTTATATCTCACTATAACACAGAGCCACCTGATTCTGGCAGGCACCAGCTCCATTGTGGGCCCGCCATGGCTCTTGCCTCAGCTCTCCAGTCACCAGATGAAACATGTTAAGCTTTTTTTTTAATCCTCTGTTCTTTGTGCTTCTTCCAATCAACTACATTTCAATTGTCTTTCTTCTCTTGATTTTTGACTGCTTTTCCCCTCTTGCCAAGAAACAATCTTCCTGCTGGTTGAGTTCTGAGTCTCAGAGCAACTCAAACATGCTGCTTTCCTCTATTCTGCCATCTTTAATCACCCCTGGAATTTTTTTTTTTTTTTTTGCAGTACTGGGGACTGAACTCAGGGGCATTCTACCTCCGAGCTATACCCCCAGCCATATTTTTTATTCTTTATTTTGAAAGAGGGTCTCACTAAGTTATGGAGTGCTTCACTAGGTAACTGAGGCTGACGACAAACCCGGATCCTCTGGTCTCAGCCTCCCAAATGCTGGGATTACAAGTGTGCACCACCATGCCTGGCTCCCTAGAATTTTTTTAATTCTAAAATGTACTCATGAGTGCTTTACCTCATGATTCCTTGCTTTGTTGAGCTTTATAAAAAAACAATATTCTGGCTATTGAAAATCCTTGCATCTCACTTGTGTCAGGACCCTGTTCTGGCAATAAGTAACTTCTGAAATCAAATCACACTTAAAAGCAAATGAAATTTTCTGTCACTCTGTCAATAGATTGGTCTCTCACTCCCACCCAGAGGAAGTTTTCGTATTTTTTTATTTGTAGAAATTTTCTTCTGCTTCATCTTTGAGAGAGAGAGAGAGAGAGAGAGAGAGAGAGAGAGAGAGAAAGTTTGTGTGTGTGTGTGTGTGTGTGTGAGAGAGAGAGAGAGAGAGAGAGAGAGAGAGAGAGAGAGAGAGAGAGAGACTTGGTATTGAATCCAGGGACATTCTACCTCCAAGCTATACCATAGCCCTTTTTATCTTTATTTTGAAACAGGGTCTCACTAAATTATTGAGGGTCTCACTAAATTACTCAGGCTAGCATCAAACTTGCAATTCTCCTGTCTCAGTCTCCCAAGTATCCATTATAGGTGTGTGACAGGATATATATATATATATATATATATATATATATATATATATATATATGTATGATATATTTGTTATATGATTTTATTTCCCTTATCTTCTATATCTATCAACTCTCTACCTACATATTCCTTTATGACATATTCAAGCCTGAATATTATGTCAATGACATGATACACTTGACATTTAAAATATTTTGAGTATCTTGAGTATTCTAATTTTATTGCTGTTTTTAATGTAGTTTATAATTAGGAAAATGTTTTCGTTTTTCTCCCCTTTACTCACCACAGTACAGTGAGCTATAACATCAACACTTTTTATTTTATATCTATTTTTTGTTTTAAAATGGGGTCTTGCTAAATTGCCAAGTTTCCCAGAATGGCTTCAAACTTGCAATCCTCCTTTCTCAGCCCTCCAAGTCACTTGGATTACATGTGTGCACCAGAATGCCCAGCCAAAAGTGTAATGCTTACATAACTTCATATATGGTGTGTGTGTATGTGGGTAGTATTGGTAATTGAACCCACAGGCATTCTACCTCTAAGTTCACCCCAAGTCCTATTTATTTATTTATTTATTTGTTTATTTATTTATATTTGAAACCAGGTATCACTAAATTGCTGGGGCTAGCCTTGAACCTGTTATCTTCCTGCCTCATCCTCTCAAGTACTGAATTATAGGTGTACATCATCACACCTGGCTTCAGTTTTATTTATCTATAAAATAACCTTACAATAATACCTACCACCTAGAGAAGCCATGATGATTTAATGAAGTACTTGCCTCAGTGCAGCACATTTTAAATAGTCAATAAATGTGAGTCACTAACATTATTATTAGTAGCGGTATTATTAGAGTTGCTCTTTCAGGGGATATAACCTCTGAAGAATCATTTGCTTCAAAGGATAAATGGCTGGTTATATTCTATTTAATTGATATGTCCCACACCTAACACTTGCTAGACACTGAAACACACCACAAATCTTGTCCAAGATCCTCTATATCCTCTATGGACCAGCTTATTTTCAGAGTTCTATTCCTTTTTTGTTTGTTTTTTGGTTGAAGAGAGAAACTTTTCCTGAATGTTCACTGCTGTCCACCTACCACAGCCAAATTTCCATGCACTCTCTACTCACATCCAAGACTTGCCGCTCTCCCCACACATCCATTGTCACCCACTTCTCCAACTTCCTTATAGTCCTTCATCTGAAATACTCTGCTTTCCAGTTTCCAGAGGTCCAAATCTCTCCTAATCCAAAGAATATTTTGGAGTTCACACACAAAAAAGAAGTTCCTTTTGAATCCCATTCTGTGAGGAGAGAGAGAGAGAGAGAGAGAGAGAGAGAGAGAGAGAGAGAGAGAGAGAGAGAGAGAGAGAGAGAAACATCAGAAAACAAACCAGTTCAGAGCATTGGGCAATGGCAGCTCTCCTTGCATCCTCCCCTAACCCAGCTCCTTTGACGTCATTGTTCCTTCCTCCATACTCCCCAGAGCATTGTTTGCAACATTTCCTTTTACTTTTTATATCATGGTATTTGTAAGTATGTCTTATTTTCCCTGGATTGGGAGGTCCTGGAGCACAGAAATATTAGGTTATCATCTTCGTCTCCATAGCATCTGTACACAGCACATGTTTAATAACTGGTTTTGGAATTAAAATGACTTTTTGTCACCTGACTCTTAAGAACTTTATCAGATATAATTACCCCTTGAAGCAAATTGCACTGTCCACTTTGTGTTTGTGTGTGTGTGTGTATTTTGTTTAAGACCACTTTATCCATTGCTTACTACATCTATGTGTGTGTGTGTGTGTGTGTATACATATATATATATTATATATAGTGAATATATATAATTTAAAGGTATACAATTTTAATCTTAGTTTTAAAAGGTTTCTAAAGAAACAGCTGTGTTCCTATTCACCTCAAGTCTCATCTTCAGACATAGATACTTCAACTCTATGTTGCTATTCCTTCCTGTTATTTGCTTCTGTATCTATACACAGTCTAGCATGATCTCCGTCTACTTTTCCCATGTTACCAGGTGGAAGACAAGTACTGGGCTTTGTATGTGCCCTTCCTTCCCCCACACATACTTTGCCTCCCTCCAAACTCCAACATAGTTCAGTTGAATTCCTCCTCACTCCACCCTGGGCTATTGTTCTCTGGGTCTGTTTCACAGCTGCACGCAGGGATTTTCCTTCACCCTCATCTTGGCTACCTCTTTTAATCTTCTCCTGTGCCAGTTTCCATATTCTCTAGATCTCATGTAGTTGTGTTTTATCTAATTGCTTATTTTGGTGCATCACATCTCTAATACATTTTTGTAAGAAAAATATTATCAAAAGTAATATTTACTCTTTTCACAAGTAAGATTTTCAAAACCTTGCACATCCTCAAAAAAAAAACAACTCTTCATTTTACCTTTTGCATGTGATTGAAAGTTTGACTTAGAATAGAATTCCAAATAAGAGATGGCTATTCTATTTGGAAGATATAACATACCTTAAGAGGTCTCAGTGAAGCACAGATAAAGGACCTGGGGGGCTGAGATAGGAGAATCACAGGTTCAAGATCAGACTCAGCAACTTAGTGAGACTTGGTAACCTAGTGAGACCCTATTTCAAAAGGAGACATATAAAAAGGGCTGGGGGTGTAGCTTGGAAGTAGAACACTACTGAGCTCAATCCCCAGTAACACACAAACACACACACACACACACACACAAATTATGTGGAAAGATGAATTGTCACTTGTCTGTGGGATGCAAGACACAATCTAAGTAAAGAAACAGGAGACGTGACATTGCAGGAGGACGAGAAGGGTAGAGTGCTGAGTTTAAAGACAGGCAGATCATAATTGCTTCAATGATGACAGAACATCATCAAGACTAAAGAAGTCTCCTGAGAACAAAGGCGTTGTAAATGGAGACAGTTATGTGAAACCAGAAGAACAGTCCTGGGACAAACAAACAGATCAAATAAACTAACTCCAATAGCTTTCAACTTGGTGCCAGCAGCTGGCTGTGAGGACCCTCATCAGGGGATGAACAGAATCTTGACACCTGGGCACTTTCCCACCCCAATTACATTTTCCTAGAGAAGGTTAGCTCAGCTCTCATCAATCCCTATGTGATCCTGAAACATGCAGTGCAATAACACCAGGCAGTATGCCATTTGTGGGGATTTTTTATTTTTATTTTTTTTTATAATTGATGATCTTTTCAGTCCAGTAACTAAGGCCAAGAACCAAATGGCTCAAGTGCTCTTTCAAATTGTCCAGCTGAAGAGGGCCCTTCAGTTCTACATTAGGCAGCTGCTATCTCTGAAATGGGATGGTTAGGAATACTGGCCAGACCAGTAACAACCTATCTTGACTACTGAGCAGTCTGAATGACTGCTCGGTGCAGAATTCCATGAAGACACAGGATTCCATCTGAATTTACACACTGCAAATAAGTGTACAGTTATACCCACTCCTTCCTTGATGGGCTGCTCTGGACTGCTGGAAAATGTCTCTTTGGCCTTGGTGTTCTGCCCAATATAGCTTGTTCTTTTTTTTGGGGGGGGGATACTGGGGATTGAACCAATAAGCATTCTACCATAGAGCTACAACCCCTTATTCCTTATTTGGAGACAGGATCTCACTAAATTGACTAGAGTCTCCCTACTTGTTGAGGCTGTCCTCAAACCTACAATTCTCCTGTCTCAGCCTCCCAAGTACTGGGATTATAGGCATGAGCCACCATGCCCAGCCAGTTTGTTCTTTTATAATTGCGGTAGAGCTTTAGGATAATTTCCTAAATTCTGCCTAATGTGCTCTTCCCATACCATATCACAGTTCAATGTTATTTCCTAATCATGAACATCAGATGACATTAGCAGTTTCAGGTTATCCACTATTATTATTACGTAAATTATACTTAGGTCTCTTGCCTCTTCCAAACATAACAGATCTGCTATACATCTGCTTTGAGAAGGGAAAACTCATGGAACATATAAATCTCTCATTGAAAGCTTCTTGTTTACCACTACTTCTTAGTCGAGTTGTGGATAGGTACGATGCTAAAAAAGCACTGAAGAAAAACATAACTTAGTTTCCCAAGTAAGGTAGAAGAAAGTCTAGAGGAAGGTTATAAGCAGGATGTGAATATCCTCCTGCCTCCTTCCCCTTTGATAAACATTTGTAGGGCTTTCATACAGGTCTTGATTCACAAAGTATGGTTCACTTGACAGCAGCATCAGATCACCAAGGATCGCATTAGAAATTTAGATCCTCAGACCCCAGGCCTCCTCAGTCAGAATTGTCTGTTTAACAGAATCTCTAGGTGATGTACATAAATATTAAAACATGAGAAAGTACTGCCTGTAGAGATGTTGCAACTTATTAGAAGCCACAGGATGCCAAGACATTTTGTTACTGGTGAAATGGTTGAGGTGATCATTTGGTTTAGATTGTGTCTGCATGGTTTCTCTACTACAAAGGTACACCAGTCTCCCTTACCTGCAGTTTTGATTTCTGTGTTTTCAGTTACTCTCAATCAATCATAGTCCAAAAATGTTACACAGAAAGTTCTGGAAGTAAGTAATTCATACATTTTAAATTAGGTATCTTTTGAATAGTGATGAAGTCTTGCTCAGCCCCATCCCATTCTACCTGGAATGTAAATCATCTCTTTGCTCAGCATATTCAATCTATGTTTATAAGCTTCTTGGTAGTCTTCTCCATTATCAGATTAACTGATTCAGTATTGAAGTGTGTTCAAGTAATCTTATTTTATTTAATAATGGTCCCCAAGTGAAGCTGGCAATTAGGATATGCCAAAGAGAAACTATAAAGTGTTTCCTTTAAGTAAAAAGGTGAAAGTTCTCAACTTAATAAAGAAAAAAATTGTATGTGAGGTTGCTAAGATCTACAGTACAATAAGACATTTTGAGAAAGAGATCATATTTGTATAAGTTTTATTTCAGAACATTATTATACTTGTTCTCTTATACTGTTAATTTATTGTTGCTGACCTCCTACTGTTCCTATTAAACTTTATTATACGTATGTGTAAGGAAAAAATACAGTATATATAGGGGTCAGTACTATCTATAGTTTCAGGCATCCACTGGAGTCTTGGAAGGCATCACTTGTGCCTAAGAGGAAACTATTGCATTTTGTAATTAATAAGCAATTTATTCTGAGATTTTTAAAACTGTATAAATACCTTTCCCGCTAATTTTAGGATCCATTGAAGATACATGATTACAAAAGTTACTGCTACTATATTTTTCAAATGGTGATTTACATATTTTAATAGAGTATTTTAAGACAATACAGATATACAGCCAGGTGTGGTGGGGCACACCTGTAATCTTAGTACTTGAGGGGGTGGGGTGCATGGGTTGAGACAAGAGAATCACATGTTTGAAGTCAACCTCAATAACTTGGTAAGGCCCTGTTTCCAAATAAGAAATAAAAAGGGCTAGGGGTGTAGCTTGGGGTAGAATTCCCCTGAGTTCAATCCCTGGCACAACACACACACACAGAACAGATACATCCTACAGTTTCTCTATCACTAACATTTTATGATATCATTAATATATAATATGGAATATTGGTTCTAATCCGTGAGAAAATATGGATATATTATTAATTAAAATCTATAAATCATTTTATTTCTTTACTTCTATTCAATATCCTTTTAAATTCCAGAATCCTACCCAAAATACTACAGTGCATTAGATTGTCATGTCTTCATTGAGTCCCTCATTTGTAACAGTTTGTCAGTCATCTATTTCTACCACTCTTTCCTCTTTTGTTAATTGGAATTCAATTTAAAGAACTATTCCCTTTCCACCACCTATGTAAATCACATAAGTCCATAAGGAACATGATTGTTTATTTTATTTATATGTTTTAGGCCATTACAGCCATTATGCATGCTATTACACAAACTGACTCAGATATACTGTTTAAGATCCTTTCAAGTCAGTTCCTTGACATGCCCCACCATTTATTAGCTCTTGTTTACTTCCTGGACTCATAAAATGTTCTAGATTCATCTTGTAGTTTCCTGATTCAAACCCTGAGTCAAACATTGCTCTGGGTAATCTGGATCCTTTAGGTCATGAATGATATTTAGAAACCAAGACCTGGGGCTAGATGTCCATTTTGTTATTGGGCTGTTATTGCTTCTAGGTCTCCTCAGCAGCAGAGCCAGAAAACACATGTATATACACGATCCACGCATACAAATACATCTATACTTCCATGTATATTAAAAGACCAAGAGTTTATACTGCTACCTACAGCAAGAGGTTCTCTTGAGCCTTCCTCTTTTATTCATTTGCAAGTTCTCTGACAAGTTATGTTTCATTAGCCAGAAGATGCTCACTTATTTATGTAATTATAGAATACTGATAAAGAAGTTTCGGAAAATGCCAATTCATAACCCTGTGAAAAAACAAGTTGAATAACTAATGAACTATGTTTGTATAAAGTTCTTTTTAACCCTAACCTTTCATCCTGTCAAAATTCTGTTTTCCAAGATTGAGCAAGTTGGCTCTTTAATTCCCCATTTCCTTTAATATGCAGTTCATTTGCAATACAGTGAGGTCTATTTATCATTGTATGAATTCAGTCTTGGATTCAAGAGAAAGAGAATGTTTTGACTATCAAAAGATCTCATCTTCAACAAAGGGCTGAAAATGGAGCAAACAATATTCTAGTATTCTTTGGCATTCTACAGCATATGACAGGGAGTGAGAGATACTCAAATCTTTTGATCAGTATTTGATTACCAATATTTTAAGTCTTTATTGTAATACAACACAATCAAGGAAAGCATAATCTAGTCCAGAAATGAGAGGTATTCCTAATTTAGGCTTACTCTAAGATAAAGATATAGCTAGGTATGGTGGCACAGACCTGTAATCCCAGTACTTGGGAGGCTGAAACAGGAGGATCACAGGTTTGTGGCCAGTCTCAGCAACTTCTTGTGGTCTTCTGCAACTTAGTGAAACCCTGTTTAAAAATAAGTAAATAAATAAACAAACAAGGCTGGGGATATAGCTTAGAGGTAGAATGCCCCTACATTAATTAATTAAAAAAACTCAAAGATGTGCTTCTCTGAGTAACTTAATGAAACTTCTAACCTGAATGCATACATTCAAATAAAACTTGGTTGGAAGAAGGATGTAATGAACATTAAGCCATTAATTAAAAAAGATATTAGGCTTTTGTTGAAATAAAACAGGAGAGTCCAAACAAGTATAGCAATCCATAAAATACTTAATATTCCATCTGACAGATGAGACACAAATCAGTAAAAGAATTTATTTATAAGAGTAAAGTACACATCCCTTTGATCCAGGTATCAAAATGTCACTTATAGAAGTCTGCATTTTTTTTTCTTAGTGGATTCAAGACAGAGATTCAGGATCCTAAACTCCATTAAAGTACTAATAGAGATTTATCTCCTCTTCCTTACCACACACCCAACAGAGAGTACACCACGCCTCAGTGTGGCTCCTAGGGTGTACTAGCTTTCTAGAAACAAGTAAGCACAAACCTACAAGACTTTTCAATGTAGCTCCGTTTTGTTTCTAAAGAAGCCCAATTGCATAACAGCCCCTCTTGCACTTTGGCTATTCTTTTTTTTTTTTTTTTTTTTTTTTTTCTATCATGTGGGATATTCTAACTTATGTGATGATTAATACCATTTGAAATTTTTAGTGACTTAGTACAGTACATTTATGCATATGTATTAAATGTATTATAAATATATGATCTTACTTCCCATACCTACACACAGCTTCTTTAGGTGGCTTTCCTTCAAGCAATGTCTCAGGAACTCAGGTGCTGTCTAGCTTGAGGCTCCCCTTCTCTTTGGTCCCTGAGCCTTCTCCCTGCAGGGACCAAATGGGAAAAGCATATGGAGTTGCACATGGAAGGAATTCATGGGCCAGGCCTGGCAGTGACACATAGCACTTCTGGGCACTTTCCATGCTCTACTGTCATTCCCGACTGTAGGGAGGCTGGGAAAGGAGTACACAGCTGCACATCCATAAGACAGGAGCAAAGGTTTCATCAACAGCCAATATTTCTCTCCTGCAGCTAATAAACTCCCATCTAGTAGATTCTTATTTTCCTGAAACTCATTCGATTTGGCATATTGCACTTGCAACCAAGGGTACACACTAATATAGGCCTTGGGTAGAGTAATATAGGACTAGCCGAGGACAACTCCTAAGTCCCTCAGGTAAGCATTCAAATAATTGTGGTATAAATTTCATTGATTTATTTGTTATAAAAAATAAAAACAAAGATTCAAAACATACAGAGTTGAAACAAGTGGTTAGGAAACAATGGAAAGTTTGACAATATCTAGCAAAATATTAAGGATCTGTATTTTTTATTTTTATATTAATTATTTCTTCTATTCCTTAAAAAGCAAATCTGTCTTATGAAGTAATTGATTTTTGATAACTTTTTAGCAAGATTTCAATTAGACATTCAGATGTTTCATAAACTCTACCAAGTTATCCTCCACAATTCCTCTCATAGACTAGTGGTTCTTAGTTTTGGCCATGTATCAGAATAAAGAACTATTTTCTTAAAAAAATAATTGATAACCAGGCCAAAACCCCAGACATCATCAAACAGTGGTTTAGATTAGGGCCTGCATGCATTTATTTAATGCTACAGGTAATTCTGATGCATAAATAATTTGGTGAACCACTGTCATAGGTGTAGGAATAAATATGAATTTTATCCTAGGAATAATGATATATTTCCCACAGTTCTTCAAGTTAGGTTTGCAATTTAAGTAATGAGAGCATTAGCTTATAAGTACCAGAAGGAAGATATCCAAAAATATCTATGAGAATAGTTTTCATAAGGTAGATGGTAGCACTATGAATTTAGAGGGAATCTCCCTTGCTGAACTAGTTCAGGTTTCATGGAGCAAAATTATTTGACCTTGACCATGGTATATTGGAAGAATCTGGTAGAAGAGTGTACCTTGTCTGAAAGGTGGAAGCAGCAAAAACTAAGTCATAGTTTGAAAGTTTGAAATGCATCAGGTAGAGTCAAGGGATAACAAGAAACAATGAAAGAAAAACACACAGCAGCCTAACTAAAGGCTAAATTGAGCACTGTGAGGTCAAAGAGCTATGGAAATTCCAAGAAGCAAGTCACTAGATTAGAGCAGCCAAGAAGACTTCATGAAGAAAAAAGAACTTGAGCTGGTCATGAACAACAAGTACAATTCTGTTAACCAGAAAAGGGGAAAAGTTTTTCTCTTTATTTTTATGTTCCTAAAAGCCAGTTGACAAAATGAAACTCTAGATGACTGAAATATTCTAGTTTTATATAGATACCTAAGGTCTTATGTATACAACATAAGATGATTGTTAGTATAACTGCTAATTGATTGTTCAAATGTTAATTTGCCACGTAGGGCTTGAATAGTCTTTTAGAAAATAAATTAAAAATCTTAAGTTATAATATTCTTTGAAACTAAAATCAGGAAATGTTTCAAATAAAAATAAACACTCAGGAAGTAGGGGAGAGTTGAACATAAATATATGATAAGCATATAAGCATTGATACATAGTATAACTGGTATATGTGAGACACAATTTTGTCACAGAATGGTCTGGGAATTAAAACAAAAACAGAAACAGGATGAGTTACATAGTTCTTAATATCCATTAGAAAAAAATTATACTAACTTTTCATGGGAAGGAAAATTTTGCCTGCCCTGCAGTGGAAGAAATATACCAACTATGTTTCAAATATCGGACCCTTTTATCACCAGTGGAGCTGTATATGTTTTCTTTATTGCAATCCCAGAAAATTAGCAAATCACAGAAACTACTGAATAGGAAGAGGCACCACAGTCTCTTTGTTGAACTTCATGACATGTCAATCTCTCAGAGAGCCAAGGCAAACTTGATTTTCAATATTTTCCCTGCTGCAAGCTCTAAAATCTTGGAAGAACTAGGGTCATCAAGAAGGAATGTTTCTGATGTGTCTGTACAGAGTTGGTTCAGCTGCTTTGATTTAATTAACAACCTGTCAATTCAATCAATTAACAATTTGATTCCATGAAAAACATTCCATTGAAATTTAGTAATAAGAAAATGAAGTAACTTGCTAATATCCCAGATTTTTATCTACTTGGATTATTGTGCAGACCATGGAAAGACAAGTTTTGTTTATTTTCCTTCTTTTTAAAAAATTTATCTTGTTAGTGCCATTCTGTGTATTCCTGAGGAGTGACTAATTATCAGATGAGGATGTTTACATGTGGACAATGCTTCAATAATTCACAAGTGAGACTGCATTTCAGCCTATGAAACAAGAATTTCAATGACTTGACCAAGTCTAATATCTAGTTATTAATAGCAGAGGAGGAAGCAGAGTATTATACGAAGCACTTTGGAGTCATTTAGCCATGAGTTTATTGGCTAAATCTTGCATTTACTAGTTGGGTGATGTGGTATAATCTGCTGAGTTCCAAGCTCTTAAATCTCAACACTCATCCTCACCTTTGCCCCTCCAGATGTCATTTATACTTTAATTATTACTTGAAATTTGGCTCTTGGCTCTATTCATTCTGTTTTTGACTAAACAAACTCCATTGGCCTCAGCATCTTTAGTTGTTTTGGATGAGAATTCCTGTGTCATTTTAGCAATACAGAACTCAAGTCTTAGGCTGGTCCTTTGACTGGACCAGTTCCAAGGATCCTCAAGGTATCCAGAGGCAACACAGGTGACTTCCACAAGCACTGGGGACTAGCATAGGACTCATAACAAAAGGAAGGGCATGGGCAAGACTGGAAAAGCAAAGAGGATTAACAACATATATAGAATATACATTGACACATAACAGAGACAACAGAAATCCTTTAACCTGTGTAGGCGAGGAAATGTGCTTAAATAAATATCAAGTGAGAAAAAAATCCTCTCCACTTCTATTCTCTCAAACAAATAAACAAATTATTTTCTACTAGAGGGAGGTACACTTAAAACCATGCTATGAATTGCCCTGTTGAAGTAGAACCATATGGAATTTGCTTATTCCAATATTTCTCCCTATTTTCCCCAAAATTCATTGACAAAACCAGATTAAGAGTATCTTTAATTAGCCAGGAGTGTACTATTTTTAATTAGTACATACCTGTCATCCTGGTTCTTAGGGGGCTGAGACAGGATCAGGGGTCTGAAGCCAGCCTCAGCAACTAAGAGAGAGAGAGAGAGAGAGAGAGAGAGAGAGAGAGAGAGAGAAGAAAGAGAGACCCTGTTTCAAAATGAAAAGGGCTGAAGTTATAGCTCAGAGGTAGAATAACTCTATTTTTAATCCCTAGTACCAAAAACAAAGGGGGGGGGAGTACCTTTAATTAAAGTGCTTCAATGAATAAGCAGACTGAGTGACACTGGATGGTAGCAGAGACAATTAAAACAAAGTTACTTGGTGTCCTATTTACCTGTCATAGGAGCTGATTTATAAGCTTCCTACAAGAAGTAATTTAATGGCTCTTTAATGGAAGGAGTCTTGATAAAATATCAGCAGATGGTATTGTGGGTAATGACCCAGGCTACAATGCTTTTAGTAATGGCTTGTCTTATCTATTTACCTATCTTATCTATTTACCTATCTATACATGCAAAGCTGAACTTGCATGTACATACATATGCACAGACTTTTTAAGTAGATTGGGATTCCTAGAAGTCCTAAAGTAGAGAGAATGTAAACACAGATTATATATATATATATATATATATATATATATATATGTGTGTGTGTATATATATATATGTGTGTGTATATATATATGTGTATATATATATATAACAAAAATTGAGGGTGATGATAACACTGACAGATGATACAATAATGAAATGCAAACAAATGCTACCTAGTACCCTCGTTCTGACCTGCCTTGGCTTTCCATAAAAAGGCCATGACATCTTCCTATATCTCTCTCCTATAGAGGATGTGTCTTGTTACCATTCCCAGCACATTTCACAGAGATCCTAAGTTATCCTCTGTCAGAAGGATAATAAGAAATGGCTCATTCTTTAAAATAGCCCATTGACATCCATGCACATCATAGGAAACTTCCATATGTGGTAAAGTCTAGCATAGATCTCATACTAAATAGCATATCTATTCCTGATTAACATCTTTTTTATACTTCTATTGGTGCATTGCAATTATACACCATGCTAGGATATAGAGTGATAGCAAGGCACATGTACACAACTTAGTGCATTCCCCTTCAGGTCCCATCCCCCTCTCTCCCCTTTCCCATACATGTCATCGAGACTGACATTGGTAATTGTATATATGTACAAAGCATTATTTAAACTGTTACCCTCTTTATGTCTTTATCTCTCCTGTCCTTCCTCTAACCCACCTCCATTGCTCCACTGGAGTCTGCTCTTCTGAGGTCTCTTTTGTTTCCCGATTTCTATCTGGCTTCCACATCTGAGAGAAAACATACAATGATTTGCTTTCTGAGACTGGTTAATCTCATTTAGCTTAATATTCTCAAATTCCATCCATTTTCCTGCAGTTGACATTATTTTGTTTTTCTCTATGGCTGAGTAAATTCCATTGTATGTATATACTACAGTTTTGTGATCCATTCATCTGTTGATGGACACCTAGGCTGGCTCCAATAGAAGACAGAAGACCTCCCATGCCCTTGGATAGGCAGAATAAATATAATAAAAATGATCATTTTACCAAAAGCAATCTACTGATTATCTTCTGTAGGTTTCTATATCAGAATTATATATCCAACAGCAAGGTCTATCTTGAATAGATTCCCCTGAACTTGCAGAATTATATTTGGAATTTTCCTTAGAGAAAATGGACCAGGTCAACTGCAGATACATCCTTTCTGCTGTTTTATTTTAAGTACTGTTAGGGTATGACAATACGAAGCCTGGGTGGTCAGGTAGGATCAGAGGCCAGGACTCAAGATGCGGAGACTGACTCCATTGATCCTTCTAGACAATGAGATTAAGGAATCTCAAGGACCTGCTGTCTTATGCCTCAGCCAAAGCTGAGTCAGTTTCAGGCACCATCTGTGACTAGTCTCTCTGAGTGGAAATATCAGCACATTATTCCAGGAACATTGAGCTCACCTCTGACCTCTTCTCTCGGTGTCCCAGACAGTACTACTTGCCTCTGGCCATGATGAGAAGGTCTGTGAGCTCATTTCTGGGCAAAATTTCTATGGAATGGAGACAGGGTCCACTGGGGCTAATATGTGAGAGAAATGTCAGGGCCTTGTTTCCTAAGAGAGCTGGGAAAGACATTATTAGGTGTTTAGAAGAGTAGCCTGTGGGCTTTTAAAATAAAATAATAAAAGGAAAGCAAAATGAGAATTTTCCCAGGAAAACTTTACTTGGACATACTTTCTATGGGTGGAGTAGCAGACATAAGAATTGACCTTACTGGCCAGCTTTGGATAGTCAGGAAATACACAAAGTTTGTTATCTGGGCTCTTGCTAAGTACTATCAGCCCCCATATTCCCCCTGGGTTCCCCTTGTTCCAGTCATAACTTTGCCCTCCCTGGGAGTATCCCAACTTGTCTCCAGTGTCACTAGTCAAAATTACTGATCTGGTTATCTATGCTGTACAACACAATAGCTGATATCAATGTGTATCTATTAATCACCTGAAATGTTACTACTCTGAATTAGAATGTGCAAATATAAATATATAATAAATTTTAAGACTTTAATAAAAAAATATAAAATATCACACAAGAATTTTGTTATGTTAAAACAATAACATTTTGAGCCCGGCATGGTGGCACATGTTTGTAATACCAGCATTTGGGAGACTGAGACTGGAGGATCCGGGTTCATGGCCAGCCTTAGCTGCTTACTGAGGGCCTTTGCAACTTTGTGAGACCCTGTTTCAAAATAAGGAATAAAAATTAGGGCTGGGGCTGTAACTTGGATGTAGAATGCCCCCAGGTTCCATCCCCAGTACTGAAAAAAAAATTAAAAATTAAAAATAACATTTTGGATATATTAGGTTAAGTAAAATATATTACTAAAATTAATGTAAGCAGTTTCTCTTCACTTTTTAAAAATATGGTTGTAACAAATGTTAAATCACATTTGTGGCTCACATTGTATTTTTTTTCGTGGTACTAGGGATTGAACTCAGGGGCATTCTACCTCTGAGCTATATCCCCATCCCTATTTTTTATTCTTTTTTTTTTTTTTTTTTTGAAACAGGGTCTCATTAAGTTGCAGAATGCCTCACTAGGTAGCCGAGGCTGACTGCGAACCCGGATCCTCCGGTCTCAGCCTCCCAAATGCTGGGATTATAAGCATGTGCCACCACACCCGGCTCACATTGCATTTCTATTGGACCACACAGTTCTCTGTCCTCAGGACTCTTATTTCTATTATATCAATTTATTCTTGACAATGATGAGCATGAGCTATCTCAAATAACTTTTTTGTGTGTATGTAGAGCTGCGGATTGAACCCAGGGCATTCTACCTCTGAACTACAACCTTAGCCCTATTTTTTATTCTTTATTTTGAAACAGGGTCTTACTAAATTGTGGAGGGCCTCACTAAATACCTGAGGCTGGCCACATACCTGCAATCCTCCTGTGTCAGCCTCCTAAATACTGGGATTACAAGCATGTGCCACCATATCTGGCTCTCAAATAACATTTTTCATATTAAAAAGAGTCAGTGAAAAGATGTAACTGGAAGAACAGGTCATTCCCTTAATCTAGAACATAGTTCCTCCTTCTTCCTCTTGGCAAACTCAAATTCATTCATCAAGACCCAGACAAGTGCCTTTCCATCAGGAAGCTTTTCCTAACTCTTCAAGGCACAGAGATTTACTCCCTTTTGTAGTTTCTCAGCAATCTATTCAAATCTCTACCACGGCACTCTAAATTATACTGCAATGTTCCTTAAGTGTGTATGCCTCTCCTTCTAGGCTGTGAATTTCCTATACCTGCAATTTTCCTATTTCAGTGTGCATGACCATGCTCAGCTTCATACTTAGCCTTCTGCACCATTCGGTCAGCTGCAGGAATCTTCCCACATCCTTTGTCCTTCAAATATCCCATAGTTATGGACTGTGCACTGAGATTTTCCCCTCACGAACTGCCAACCCAGCCATTTCCAATGAATTCCAATACAAGTAACTACTTCCATGATGATTAGAGACAGAATTGTAACTATGTCCTTGACTCTCCCGTCTACATAAGAGTCCTGGGTTTATCTTCCTGTACATGTTGCACATGGTCCAATCTAGGCTGCCTTTCTCTCCCATCCTTGCTTTGTTCTCTGCTCTCTTCCTTTCTAGCACTGCTCTTAAGATTCTGTTGTAAACTATCTTCTTGCTTCACCCCTGTGGACATGTCCCTGTTTCCAAAGGGAGTGTTTGTCACATTGATTGGGTGTTGATGCTTCTCAAAGCCAGTAGAATATGGGATTCATTAGGAAGATAATGACTTAATGATTTAGCAAGGTTTATATCTTATCCTGCTTCTTAATAACTGCCCAACCAGAGGGCCTGATAAAGTCATCCTTCTCACACATTCAAACTGGGCTGTCCTTTGATCCTACCTGTGGCTCTGTTGATCTCTCTCAGGTAGAGAGATGTGGTATATTTAGTAAAAATGAGATCTTTGCTGAACTAGTTGGAGGTGTTTCCCTACTATAAGCATGACCCATGGAATACCCAGGAATAATCCTTGCTGCAGCAGCCAACATCCCCCTTTCTAAGAGCTGCTGTGTAGGCATCTCATAGCACCTGACCTTTGTAAAGGGAGGCCTCAAAAGAGGAGGCACCCTCAATGCTCGTATTAAAGGGATATAATCAAAATTCTGTTTTCAATTATCATTGAGATAGTAAAAAACAAAACCAGATTGCCAAGACATTATTGTTGAGTTCATGGAAAACAAACCAAAAGCCATTTCGAAAAAAGTGTCAAATTTTCTTTGATCTTGAGGAGACATTCAATGTAAAGGAAAAAGGAAATTTAATAGATGAATATTTTCATCTTTTAAATGTGAGAATGCACAACTGTGGAACTTTAATGCCTAATTTCCTTGCCTTATTCCTATTTTTCAGATCCATGGTAATAGTTTACAGATAAAAATTTGGTCAGCCTGGAATGCTCCCAGACCTCCCACTTTGCCTAAGTAACATCTACCACTACTTCCCTTCTCAGCTGGGACACCACTTGAATTGGGAAATCATCTCTCATCTCCCACAATGAAAAATGAAATCACTATTATATGCCTGGATTCCAGCACAGTGCTCAAGGTAGGTATTTAAGAAATGTTTGCTGAATGAATGAATGAAGAACTGAATGGCAGTGAAAAAAATCTTTGACTTGCAAATTATCTCTGTTTTAAGATGACATGATTTTAAACATAGAAAAACCTACAGACTCCACCAAAAATTGTTGGAAATGATAAATGTATTAAGTAGTCAAAGGATATAAAGAAAATATACAAAAATTATTATCATTTTATATACCAATAAGAAACTTGCTGAAAAATGAAAATAATCCCATTCACAATGTCTCCAAAAACAATAAAATATCTAAGAATAAATTTTACTGAGGAAGTAAATTATCTTTACTATGAAAATTACAAAACACTGGTGAATTACAAAACACTTCCTGCAAAACTGAAGAGGACACACACAAAAAATGGAAATACATCCCATGTTTATGTTGAGAAGAACTATAATATTGTCAAACTATCCATGCTACCCAAAACAATCTATAGATCCAATGAAATCTCTATTGAAATACTAATGGCTTTCTTTATAGAAACAGTAGAAACTACTCCTAAAAACTCATATGGAACCACAAACAATCTTGTTAAAACAGTCTTTAACAAAAAGAATCATCCAGAGGCATCTCAACACCTGACCTCAAAATACACTAGTATAAAGCTATAGCACCCACAACTACTTGGTACTGGCATAAAAACTAGCAGACAAACCAATGGGAAAAAATAGAAAATCGAGAAGTAAATGCATGTACTGATATCCAACTGATCTTCAAAGGCATTAAGAATATAATGAAGAAAAGACAGTCTCTTCAATAAGTGGTGCTGGAAAAACTGGATGTTCATAATCAGAAGAATAAAATTAGATCACTATTACCATCTATGAGAATCAACATAAAATAGATAAAAAACCTAAATCTAAGACCTAAAATTATGAAAGTACTATAAGAAAACAGAAAAATCACTTCAGGATACTAATATAGGCAATGATTTTTCAGTGAAAATCCCTAAAGCACAGGCAACAAAAGCAAAAACAAACAAATGGGATTAAACCAAATTAAGGAGCTCCTGCACAGCAAAGGAAAAAAATGAGAGTGAAGAGACATCCCCCTAAATAGGAAAAAATATTTATAAACTATTCATTCAACAAAGGATTAAATATTCAAAATATGTAAGGAACTCAACAAACTCAATATTACAAAACAATTAAGTTTAAAAATGGGCAAGTGATCTGAACAGATATCTTTCATGAGAAGATACACAAACAGATAATAGGTATGTTTAAAAATGCTCAAGAAGCCGGGTGTGGTGGTGCACACTTGTAATCCCAGCATTCGGGAGGCTGAGACCAGACGATCTGGGTTCGCAGCCAGCCTCAGCTACCTAGTGAGGCACTCTGCAACTTAGTGAGACCCTGTTTCAAAATAAAGAATAAAAAATAGGGCTGGGGGTATAGCTTGGAGGTAGAACGCCCCTGAGTTCAATCCCCAGTACCACAAAAAAAAAAAAAAAAAAAAAAAAACCTCAAGATCACTAATATTCAGGGAAATGCAAGTAAAAACCACAATTAGATACCATCTGATTGCAGTTAGAAGGACTACAATAAAAATAATAACAAATGCTAATAAGAACAGAGAAAATGGAATTCTTGTATATTATTGATAGAAATGTAAATTATATAGTTATTATGGAAAATAGCATAGAAGTTTCTTAATAAAGAAAAAAACTACCATATGATCTAGCTACCCTACCAGTGGGAAGGAAATGAAATCAGATAGCAAAGATAACTGAACTCATGTGTTATTATTATACTACTTAAAATAGCCAACACATAGAATCAACCAAGGTGCTCAGCCACAAATGACTGGATAAAGAAAATGCATATATGGAATATTGTTATATTCCATATAATATTATGAAGGCTTGTCATTTGTAGCAACATGGATGAAATTGGAAGACATTATATTAAGAAGCGAAATATTCAAAGAAAAGAAAATCTTATATGATCTTACTCATATGTAGAAGCTTTTTAAAAAGTTAATTTCATAGATGTAGTGAGTAAAACAGTAGTCACTTGAGGTTAGGAAAGGTGGGGTAAGGATGGATAAAGGGAGGTCAGAACATGGACACCAAATATAGTTAGATAGGAAGCTTTAGAGTTCTACAGTACAGTAAGGTGACTACAATTTACAATTCATTATGTATTTTATAAAGAACTAGAAGAGAGGAGCTCAATCAAGCATTTCTGATACAAAGAAACGATACTTATGGATATGGAGATGCTAATTATCCTGATTTGATCACTACACATTGTATACATGTATTGAATTATCACACTGTGACCCATACTTATGTATAATTATATGTCAATTAAAAATAAAAACATACTTGATTGGAAATCAAATTCTAGCTCTACCATCTATCAAAGTCATTAATTTTTCTGAGTCTTGCATGCTCAGCTGTAAAATGGAAATAATAATATCACAGAGCTTTCTCAGAGTAACGTTAATGTTTTGTAAAGATAAGAGTCATATAAGATTTGAAGGTATAAGTTGGATCGATTTCCTTTTTGCCTACATATTTGACATGAAGATTTAAATGTGATATAATATTTGAACACATGAACCAAAATTATCTGAGAGGCAGGTATGAAGAGCGTCTGCCAACAAGGTGCTGTGCAGAGTGCAATTCCACAGTGGGCTACTTAAAAACCACAGCTGACATGAAGAGAATTCCTACTGGGCAATCCAGGTAGCTCAGCTCCAGGGTCCTTAGACATCAGAGCAACAAAAAAGCAGGCACTGGATGAGCGAGATGGGTTCATGCCTCCCATCCCCTGGAATTTTGTCCACAATTAGGATTGATAGTGTTTTGAAACTCAAGGTCAAAGGGGAATCTGTGATGTTCAATTTTTGTTGTTGTTTGCTTAATTTTTTGGAACTTACTAAATTGCATTTAAAAGGAACCACTGACAAAGATCTATCGGAAATAATCAGAAAGTGGGTAAAAACACTGAACACTACTGAAACATGTTTATCCAACTGAACTAAACCTCTTATTTTAATAGTGTTGCCAAATCACTGGGTTGAGTAGGAAGCTCATAATCTTGCCTTCCCAGGGAGCACCTTCTAGCAAAATCTGGAATACCATTTTGGTGATGTGTAATGAGAGGAGTAAAAGAGATGTATATGGAATCTTTGTTGACTGCCTTCTTAATCCTGCTTAGCATTTAGAATGAGCTAAGAAGGAAGACTAACTGTAAAGGAAAGAAGACCCAAAAATATCCAGGAAAAAAAATTGAATTTGCACATTGACTTGAGGGGATTGTGTATATTTGTGATAAGTTGTTGTTGATACCATTTAGGTTATGAGTATTTGTGAGATAGGCTCTGAGTGGTAGAGCAGAGTTTAACATGAGGGCAGCTAAGTAATGAAAACCAGTCCAGGATTACCTTACCCAAGATCTGAGTGACCTTGACCAGCTGTATGACCTATTGTTCCCAAGCATCTTTATGGAAGAAGTGAAAGGTCAGTCTGATCCAAATCTAGTAGAGTCAATCATTATATCTTGTGGATAAAAGGATTAAAGTCTTCCTGGTACAGTTGACATAGTGTCTTCGAGATTGTTACAAGAAATAGAAATTCACCTAGATTAAAAAGAAGATTTAGCCGGGCATGGTGGCGCACACTTGTAATCTCAGCATTTGGGAGGCTGAGACCGGAGGATCCCAGTTCTTGGCCAGCCTCAGCTACCTAGTGAGGCACTCCGCAACTTAGTGAGACCCTGTTTCAAAATAAAGAATACAAAATAGGGCTGGGGGTGTAGCTCAGAGGTAGAATGCCCCTGAGTTCAATCTCTAGTATTGAAAAAAAAAAAGAAGATTATAGTAGTATATGGAAGCACAGTTGAGAGAAGATAAAAAAAAAAAAAAAAAAAAAGATGAGGCCACACAGGACAAAAAGTGAAACTGGAAAGTTCAGTGGTGGGAAAATTTTTGTTCCTCTTGGGCTCCAGGGCCTTCTGCACCTTGGCTTCTCTCTGTGTCCTCCTCATCTTGAGTGGCCTCCTTTGTGACAGGTGATCCAACATGGCATCTTATACAACCCACCATCACTGCTTTTGGACACCTAGAAACATTAGCTTTGGTGTGCCCCAGCCTTTGAACCAACCGGCTAGGGTCATTAAGTTCAGGGACATTGTGATGAAAGAGGGCAGCGGTGCTCTGGGTCAGAAGCAGAGGTATTTAATGGCTAGATCTACACCTTGAGAGCTGTTCATAGACCATGTGGTGCTAAAGATGAGGAGGGAAGCATGAACTGAGGAAGAGCATGAGAACAATAGGCTTCTTTATTTAGGAACCATGCTTATAGAGGTAAAAGCCAGGGTAGACCGAAGTGTGATACATCTCCTCCCTGTTCTTGTGTTTCTCATCAACAGGCTTCCAAAAAAAAAAAAAAAAATGGTGATTTCAGTCGGCTATGAGCTATGAATCACAAAGGTATAGGAAGATTCCTTAAGTGGGCCTCTAATTGTGGCTTGGGAGCAAGCCTTGCTAAAAATCTGTGCCTAATTTTCACCTTACCAGCCAGTATGCTCAACATGTTAACACCAGTAACCAAACTATTGACATGCTTTTACTTTTTCAAGTGCCTTTCATTGCTTTGCCCATTGCCTTTGTTTGTTTTTGAAGGGTGGAATGGCCCCTATGGATTGCATGAATCCTGACAAGAGTTTAAATGAAGGCCCCATCATGGGGGCTCTGCACCTTTTCCCTTCCCTGCCTCCATCTTTCACCACAAAAAGTCCTAATCAGGTACTTGGAGTGGATACCGAAATCTGCCTTAACCCATATTCCTCCCCTAAAATAATCACCTCTTGATTTCCTTGTGGGCCAGGAGAAACATAGCAACACCATAGCTCACTCTAGGGAACACAGGTTGGGGAAGAGTGCTGAGCAAGCCCTGAGAACTGTCTTCAGCATTTCAGGTTCCTGTAGCAGTATGGAAGTAGAGGTAAGTCTGGAGTCTGGGAGCAACCATCACCCCGGGGTTTGGCAGACTCTTTATACCCCATGGGAGAGATTAACCTTCTGAAGTGCGGAGCGCAGGGCTAGGGCCTCATATGCTAGCATCTGGTTCTGGCTAGAAGTAGAAGAAATCACATAGGCACTCTTCCACTTAGGTGGAGTCTATGACATGGGGCTGCAACCATGCTTCCAATCTCTGAGAAGGGAAGGATGTGGGAACTGTGGGTCATTGCCTATAGGGGACTAAGAAGTCTTTATTTTTTTCTGCCCGTGTGTTGTTAAAGAAAGGAACATTCAATGAGATCTTCAGGTCTGACAGGGAATTTCCTAAGTAGAATCTAATTAAAACATCAGGTTTATATTCATATCCGATATCTCAAAAAGCCTCCAAAGATGTGATATGTCTTCAGTAACAAAAAGATAACAGATTTAAAATCATATTTATGCTCCTATCTCTGCTAAGAGGCATTCCACCTCCAAACTACACCCCCAGCCTGATTTTATTTTTGGGGGGGAAGCAGGGTTTCTCTAAGTTGCTGAGAGCCTTGTTAAATTACGGAGATTAGCTTCGAACCTGTGATCCTCCCATCTCAGCCTCCCAAGTACTGAGATTACAGGCGTGTGCCACCATGCCTGGATTTGAATATTTTTATATGAAAAATTTTTCATTATAGAAGAAATAACTATTGATTTAAAGATACTTTTATTGCTTGACACCAAAAACTTTATTTTTGTGACTTTCTTATTTTTGTATTGGTGATTTTGTTTTAATTCTCAATTGGCTTCCCTGAATGTATGTTCTAGTAAACTCTTTTTTAGAATATATACACTCATGCCATATCTTCCTAGTCCCTGAAAATCTGAAATATCTTTTCTTTTTCCAAACATATATATGACAATTTTGCTGTATGTAGAATTTTTATGAAATAACCTTTTAAAATCTGAAGTACTTTTGCTCATTCTCTATCCTTATTATCTTTACTATTTTGGAAAAATAGGATGCCAGTTTCATCTTGGTTTATTTACCCAAACAGTTTCAATAAGATGTAAAGTTTTTAAGTTTCTGTCATCTTTGATTTTAAAAATTTCAACAGGCTATAATTAGATGTTGGTACATTACCATTATATTTATCTGAATAATTGGCGAGTCCTCTCAATCAAAGACTTGGGTCTTTCATCAGTTCAGAGTAATGTCTTCTTTTGCTTTGTTTTCCTTATTCTTTCTGCTCTGTCATTGTACAGATTTCCATTCTATGTGTGGATTTTTTTTCCTAAATCTGGGTTCAATTGTTTCTCTCTCTCTCTTCCCCCTTTTTTTTTTCACTGTCAAGAATCCCAGTTTATGACCTCCTAGCTTCTTGGAGACATTTTCAAAGTTTCAAACATCATTATCCAATTTTCATGGTATTCAATCAACTTTTCACTGCCGTCTCTTACTAAACATTTTCAAAATTTCTATAAATCTTTCTTGATTCCAGAATATTTCCCATTTTCACAACTGCTTGCTCAACATTCATAGCTCCAACAATTTCTTGAATCATGTTAATGGCAATGAAAATACTTCTAAATTTTTCTTCTTTCATTCATGAAAAAGTGTTCTTATCCTTTTGAAATACAGTATGCTTTTTATGTGTCTGGTAACATCCCTATTTGTATCTCCCAAAAGATGAAGAAAGCAAGCCAGTCATACTTGACTTCTGCTAGAACAGTAGAAATTAAAGTAGGTAGGACTTCCTCCATTTCTCTAAGAAGAAAATTCTGACCTGCCAGTTTTTGATTTTTGCAACTTCTCACCCAACCCTGCCATTCTAGAGCCCCATCAACACTGCCAGGCTCTCCTTTAATCTTGGCTTTCCCAAACCCAGACCTCTTTCTCCTTATAGGAAAGGATGTCTGAGGTCACTCCTGACGCTTTATTTAATCTTTCCATTTTTGAAACTTACCTAGCTAAAATTATTTGATGTTTTTACAATTACTTGATGTTTTACTGTTGGTCAACTTCTCATCACTATAACAAAAAAGCTGAGATAATTAACTTACAAACATTAAAAGTTTATTTTGGTTTGCAGATTTAGAGGTTTCCATTCATGATCAATTGACTCAATTGCTTTTGGCAAGGCACACAGTACAGAAAAACCATTCCCCTCATTGCCAGGGACCAAAAAGGGAGAGAAGAAGACAGGGTCCCACAATTCCCTTTGGGGACATGCCTTCAGTAATCTAAGTGCTTCCCACTGAGCCCTGTTGATCAAAGGTTTCACCATGTCCAAACAGCACCATCCTAGGGATCAAGCTTTCAACACAGGGACCTTGGGGGAACCTTCAAGATCCAAATATCACAGGTAGATTTCACAATTTCTAGTGTTCCTATGTTTTTGCATGACCTTAATGATCTCTAGTATAATCTGGTGATGATGAAGTGGTATACTTCTGTTGTATGCCTCTATTTTTCCAAACCTTTCTTTCCAATGTTTTCTTCTACCTCCTCCATTAATTCCCATAAATGTTTTCTTTATATATCCTATGCTTTCTGGAAAATAATCATGTTCTCATGCTATTTCCTTCTCCTGGAAATTCCTTCCTAGCATCTCTTCTCAACCTACCTCTTCCTACTAAAATCACCAAGATTCAAACAATTGTCAACTATAGCAAAAGTTTTCATGAATGGGGTAATATAGAACTCTCTCTTATATGGCTTTCATGCTTTTCATTTCTTAATATACATTATAGAGTACCATGGATGACAGCCATATATGGTTATATCTTATTTACCCAATTAGGGTACTTAATCTTTGAGAACAAGAATAATACTTTGTTCATGCTTATTTCCTTTATAGGGCAAAAAGTTTCAAATAACACACCCACCAAAAAAGAAATATGTTCAATTTAGTTTAAGCATGGCTATCATTATTATACTCTTCACATCACTACAGGCATTATTTTTATTCCCCATAACAACTCTCAGAATGTAAATATTACTATTCACTTTTGCAAAAGGAGTTATCTTAGACCTATACAAGATTAATAAGGTTAATGTCATCCAGTAAGTTACTGAAATTAGATTCACACCCAAGTCTGACTTCAATGGCCATATGATTTTTCCACCACACCATTCTGATTCAATTAAATTTTAATTAAGTAGAGATGACCTCACCAGGCGTAAAACTTATAGAAGGAATATGAAGAGTTAGATATGAAACAGCACTCCTCTCTCACTGAGTCTACTTTATGTCCTCTCTCTTTGATTAAAAATGGAGAATAGACTTCAAGGTTTCAACTAAATTATTAGCTGTAGTACTTATAAAGTTTTTTTCTAGACATTTATTCCTTTCTTCTAAATAGGATGGCAATCTTTAGATTAGGATTTATGTAAAATAACTTTGTTATATCATATCTTAGAAATCTCAAGTAAAATTTGACCAAGAATAAACTTTTTCCTCATGTCATAGCTATAATTTCATCCTAAAACACTAAACATGCACACCTTGTGATCCAGTTCTACTGGGATTCATCTATTCTTTGTGGAGGCAGCAGAAAAATAATGTGTGGCAGCTGTTGTTCACTGACCAGAAAAGTAGTAATTGAAAATGGTAAAAGGAAAAAAAACAAAAACAAAACCTTTAAAGCATGAACTGACAGTCCATGGGCCAAGCCCAATTCACTGTCATGTTTTGTTTGGACTGAATAGTGTTTTAAAGCTATTTGACTTTATAGCCAATATTTAAAAGTTTGAAATTCCCATAAAAATCCAAATTTCTGGCTTCTTTTGTTAAAAATATGAAAGTCTGATCACATTAGACTTGCATCCCTGCATAAAAACTATGTATTCAGGCTGAGTAACAACAGCAGGGATGGCTAGTGTCTCCAAGTATGGACCAGTGTGACTTTGGAATTCCATATATAACATATATGGAATTAATAGCAAATATAGAAAATTAGAGCTGTAAGGGAACTTTACAAAAATCATCTCAGCTGTTTCATTTTAAATGAGGAAATCAAACCAGAATGTTATATAAGATCTTCCAAGATGACTACTGCAGAATAAGAAGCTAAATATTACAATAAGAAGCTAGATATCCTGACTACTCAGGCCATTGCTCTATTTATTAACAAGTTTCAAAATACACTAAGGATTTCTTATAAAATTATATACTTGACTATAATGTACAAATAAAAGTATAAAATTAGTATATAATTAGAATATGAGATGTATTGTAAAACATGTGTCTGCTATTCTCATGTTCCTTTAGCCCCTCCTCTTTAAATATTTGCATTCATACTTTATTTAATTGAATGACAAATAATCTTTTGAGATAGGGATGCTGATTTATCTGAGAGATATATAAATAGCATTCTAAACATGGAGTAATGTACAAAGTCCTACTTATGTAGACTGTGCTAATCTTATTATAAACATGTATTATTTTGTCAGTTTATTCAACAAATACATATGGAGCATGTACTATGTTAAAGGAACTGTACCGGTAACTCACTAAAGAAAAAGAATGAACAAGACTAATAAAATATTTGCTTCTATACTCAGAAATTCATGCTACTATGCTCAACAGAATCTAGACATGCTTTTCCAAATCTAAAGAATTTCTTTATAGTATACAGAAAATTTAACATACAAAACCTATCATTTTGATCCAATATTAGTAGTGACAAATTAGAATCAGAGACTCAAATGAAGTCAGTAAATTCATCAATCAAATAATAGAACATTCCCTGGAACTGAGTAAAATACTTTTAATGATCCATATTTCTAGCCAATAATTGGATTCTTTTGTTTGAAGCTTAATTTTAAAGCATTTCTATGACACAAGAATATTTATATTTGAAACCAAAGTTCTTGGCCACCCATAAAGTCACAAAGAAATTATCTTCTGAATAGGAATATTGAATGAGAACTTCACTCCAGTTGGTAGCAGCTGTAGGGGGAATTAACAACTTTTTCTCATTTCCAGGGAATATTCCTTTCTCCACAAAATCCAATCTAATAAGCATGTATTAACCACTAATTATGAATCATGTTTATAACTGGAAAGACAGAAATAGGACCACAAGGCATTTACTTTTTTCTATTAAAAAGTTCATTAAAGACAGAAATTAAGAGAGACTGAAAATGATTAATGTTTAGTTGCCTATAGTTTTGTTGTTGTTTTTCTAGAAAACAGAAAATAAAAGTAGGAAGCAAACATTGAAAGGAGAAAAGTTGCAAGGGTCAATGTGTCTGGAGGAACTAGTAGTAACTATAAAAGTCAAAGGGAGAAATCAGATATTGTGGGGCATAGCAAAATCAGAGCCTCTCTGGTAGTGGGGAATTAGGATTCTGTTTTCACAGAAATTAAATCCCAACTAGACCCTGAGTCAGAATGGAAGATGGCTGGAGTATAAGAATAGATTTGATTTTAAAAGGTGAAAAAGATAGCATAAGAAATTTAAGAAAAATAAAGGAAGAGAGGACAGGAAATTATTGACTTAGTTAGCTAGACTATATGCTATATATAGGTACTGCAATGATGTCAGAAATCCATCTCTCTCAATTCATAGCTCTGTTGTCCTTTGTACTGTCTTTAATCTTATTCCCTAACTCTGGCAGACATTGAAATTTTCCCTTTCTTGTCCCCATCTACACATTTATTACCTGACCCAGACAGTTAGATAATTTATTACATTTAGCCAATACTTAATTAAATAATAACATATGATCAGATTAGAAATTATCTACTGATAATTTCTTTTTATTAGTCTTAGGAAACCAAAAATCTTAAGGAAAAGGCCAAGTAATATTTGTCTTCTGTTTAATCTATAGCAACTTCTCTATTTTCTCTCACAGAGTAGATGATCAATAAAATATTAGCTGCATCAAAATCTTATCAAATTAATCTTAAGTAAGGTGGTTACAGCCTTGTATTTTCAGTAGGGCTTAGAAATGATAATTTATAAGATAGGTACTGGGGTAAAGAGAGGAGTGACAGATTGCACGAAGGATACAAAGGTACAGTAATCTTTTCCAGCATTTTCAAGGTTCACATGCTAGAAACTAGGTATAATGTTGGCATATTTTAATAATCAAATTGCAAGTGTGGTGGGAAAATCAATTTGTGAAAGGAGATAAATTCTGCTTTGAATACCTTGAGCAATAACATTGAATGAAATATTTGAGTGTCTAATACATATTTTTAAATGGCTCTAGGAAATAGAAAGTAGATGAGATTTAGCTGTGAAGATAGGGATTTGAGAATCACTGTCATTAACATAGAATCAAGGATGGTGATCACTAGAATGAATAACATTCCAGAAGAACAAATGGCAGCAAGTTCAGTTTTCAGCAGTAGGATGAGCTATATATTCTACCTTAAGCTCTGACAAATTCTGAGACAAATGGACTTTAAAATGCATAGAAGAACAGCAAAGAAAGTAAGAGAAGTTCAGTTTTTTTTAATGCCTAAGTGAACCTGAAACTGAATGTAAACAAGTGCTAGCATCACTTAGTGCCTTATGGGCATCTCTGATAGTACGTATCTAGATGGTTTTAATGGTTATGACCAGAAAGGTAAAAAAGACCTCAGTCTGACTCAAGGTAGTAAGTTACATTTGAGACTCCTATAGAAAGTTGGTTTATTGAAGAGATAACCCCTTGATAAAAATGTAGGCCAGAAAAAAATTTCATCTACTGGGAAAGAGAGTTACAGAGGAACCAGTCTGCCTTAGGCCTTGCTAGAAAGGAAAAACGAATCTTCCCTGGAAATTCATAATGACAAACTTGCCTTCACCCAGATTGGAGACTTAAACACTTGTTATCTTTTCATTTTAGGAGACTGCAAGCAAAATTAATTTCTAAGAATTTCCAGGCTGTTAGTGACCCAGGACATCTGGAAGAAGGAAACACAGATACTATCTAGATAAACATTTTCTTAACCTAGATTCCTTAGGTTCTCCATAAATTAATATCACCCAAATGGAAGAGCATAATACAAAATTATTAAGAACACAGACAGTGAACTAAAATTAAGAGTCAGCGGATGTCTATATTGCAGGAAGGTAGTCATCTTCAGTGTTGGAAGAATTAGATACAAATTTGTTAAAGGTATACTTTAAACTTTTGGGGAGAGACTGAATTAAAAACAAGAATATGGAACAAGGTACTTTCAAGAATTAACCAGGCACATCTGAGAAAGATCTCAGTAGAATATTCATAAGTGAATAACTTAAATTTTGAACTTCAAAATTCATTGGATAGGTTAAATAACAGAATAGAAACAGCTGAAGAAAGAATTGGAAAACTTAAAATAATGATCTAAAGAAACTAAAAGCAATAAACACCCTTGAAATGAAAAAGAGGATAGTATAAAAGACTCTGCAAATAGAGTGATAAAGTCACATGTATATCTATTTGGAGTTCAAGGATAAAACAGAAAGGAAGGAGAATTAACTTTCAAAGAGACAATGGCTTTGAAATTTTCAGACTTTATGAAAGATATGTATCTTGCATTCAGGAAGTACAACACAAACCAATAAGAAAAGGTAAGAGAAAACCCACACTTCATGAATGGTAGATAGCAAAATTTCAAAACACCAGTGGCAAAGTAAAAATCTAAAGTGCAGCCAGATTTATCCATTTTTCTGCAAATGACAAAATTTTGTTCTGTTTTGCTTTAGCCAATCACAAAAAGTGAAGTGTCATATATTTTCTTTCATATGCAAAAGTGAGGGTGTAATTAGGATGCAAGAGAGACTTTAGATAATGGAGGAGAAACCACAGTGGCGTGATAGAGGGGGCCCAGGGGAGAGAGATGGTAGGGGAGGGAGAATAACTGAAGGAAACACTGCCACCATGGAAGTTATATATGTATGTGAAATTACCAGTGCCAATCTCAGTATCGTGTATGGGGAAAGGAAGGGAATAGGGAGGAAGCTAGGAGAAGCTCGTCAAATATTATGTGCATGCAGTCCCTATCACTCTCTGATGTGAGACTACAATGTATAATAAAAGTATATTAAAATAAATAAATAAAATGCAGCCAGAGAGAAAAAATACATGCAAATGGTTAAGAGATTCTCAACATACTCTCAAGAGCAATCTTAGAAACACCAGTAGAAGAATATCTACAAAGGATTCATGGGAAAAAAATGATAAATCTATAATTACATCCCCATCTACACATTCATTTAAGAACAAAAGTAAAATGAAGACATTTGTAGATTTATTCCAATTCACTTGATATTCTCCAGTGTTATTATATATGGTGCATTTTGTTTAATTACATTTCAAGGTAGTTGCATTAGTGTATAAATATGCAAATGGTTTTTGTTATTAATATAATAACTAATAACCTTAATAAATTCTGTTCCATCTTAAAAATGAAACATAAAGGAAAAAAACTACTGCCAATATACCCACACCAAAGGAAAATGTAAAGAAGGTACTTTAGGAAAAGATAAACTCAACTTATGAGGTAGGTCTGATATTCAAGAAGAAATGGTGAATAAAAAATTGATAGTATGTAGGTCAATATGAATGAATGATGGCTGCTATGAAATAATTATAGTAACTGAAAGACTTAAGACTAAAATATTGCACCAAAAGCTTGTCAGAAAATGTAGGAGATATATCTTCATTAAAAAATATTAAAGAATACTTAAATAAATGGAAATGTATACCTTGTTCAGATAGGAAGATGCAATACCAAATAGCTGTCAAATATACCACAAAATTATCCTTAAATTCAACAAAATTAAAATGCTGAAAATATTTTTTCTGGAAAGTTGATTCTAAAATTTATATGAAAACAAAAATAACAATAATAACCAAAGTGCTCTTTAGGAAGAAAAATATGAATGAGAAAAATGGGGAACAAATTGGCAATAACAATGATTATTTTGAAACTACAGTATTAGTTTTGAAGCACATGAAACTAGCACTTTTATAATTCAAAACAAATATTGACAATTTCTCATGATTCAACCCCAAAATGAAGACATTATATAGTATTGGCATTGGGAAAGACAACAGACAAGGAAACTCTAGAGTAGATAGCATAGGGATAGTAACATCTATATTGGGAAACTTGTAGTCAGTACTACCACTAATAGTTCATTGGGAGAAAATTGATAAATGATACTCCAATAATTACTTAATAGGAAATTAAATCAAATTAGGTTTCTTACTGAATACTATAAATAAAATAGCTACAAGAAAATAAATCACATACTTGTGAAAATCAAATATTTAAACTGCTAAAAGAAAATGTAGAAGAATGTCCTTACAAATCTCTGTTTTTCTTCTTCAAGAGTAAGAGAATTTTCATACGAATGCATGGTTGTTCAGAATAAAGACTAATTTTCCTAACCTACATTGCAGGAAGGTAGGATCAGTGGGTGACAAAGTTCTGAGCAAAGGAGCATACTTGGAAATGTCTATAAAGCAGCTTCTAAGAACCTCTTTTAAAAATAGCTGGTACATAAACCCCATCCTCTGACATTTTTTCTTTCTTTTTCTATACTTCTGCCTGGAACATGGCTACAGAAGGACAATGCAGTATCACGACAGGGTGGAAGGAGTCTAGCACTCTGAGGACTTCATGGAGCACAGCTGTCATACCTGGTCCAGACTGCCTACTTTTAGGTTTTTACATAAGAGAGAAAATTAAGTTTCTGTCCTGTTCTTTTTTCTTCTTCCTTTGAGCTTCTGTCACCCAGGATTCCATCTTTCATATATGTGGAGAGAGAGGGAGAGAGAGATAGAGTGATAGAGAGAGAGATAGAGGTACATATATATGTAAATATAAATATATACTTATATAAGTATATATATGTTATATATACATACACTTAAAGGTATATATACATTTAAAGTTTTGCATGTGTGTATATATATATATATATATATATATATATATATATTTTATTAGTGCTTTGTAGTCTTACATCATAATGTAGTTCAGAATGATGTTAGGGATATACATGCACACAGCACTTGGTGAGCTTCCTTACTCCCTCTCCTTCTCCACACATGACATTGAAATTGGTATTGATAATTTCACATATGTGCATAATGCCAATGGAAGTGTCTCCATTTACTTCATCCTCCCCCTTACCCTCCTCTAAGCCCCTCCCATCACTTCACTGGGGTTTTCCCTCAATTATCTAAAGTCCTTCTTATATCCTGATTATGCTCTAGCTTCCACAAATAAGAGAAAACATGACATTTCACTTTCTGTGACTGGCTAATCTTAATAACATTCTCCAGATCCATCCATTTTCCTACAAATAACATAATTTTGTTCTTTATTGCTGAGAAGAATTCCATTGTATGTATATCCTATAATTTTGAAACCCATTCATCCGTTGATGGACACCTAGCCTAGGTTGGTTCTATAATTTGGCTATTGTGAATTGTGTTGCTGTCCTATTTAAGTCACTATTATATTAGACCTCTGTTCCTCACAGTCAAATCTAACGCTAACTGGTGCAATCTGCAACCATATTTCTTCTCTTTTTACTTCAAAAGAACCTCAAGAAAGAAAAACAGAATAAATAGAAATGATCCTATAGGAATACCCACTTTAAATACAGTAAATGGGAAAAGGGGGGGATGAAAGAGAAGCTGTATGAGTTAGAAATGCCAAATGCTGTTGAAATGAGGAGAGAAGAATTACTCCTGGATTTGTCTAGATTAGAAGGATGTCATCAGTGACTTTAGAGGGCTATTTTCCAAGGAGTGACTAAGAAGCCAGTGGAGCAACCCAGCACTCAGGGGATTACTGCCACTTGCACGTTATTTGGAGGCCTTCCAGCTCCATACAAAGCCAGCACATAAACACGTTTGCGTTTCTGGGCTACGGGTGTAACTAGGTATACCCGAGTCATCAAGAAACAGAAATAGCCCTTGCTCTGGATAATTTCTTGATGTCTTTTCCATAATCATGGCACACCCAGTAGGAACACATCTGATCAACTCTCTGTGGTCACTAGGATGTTGACTGCCAATTCAAGAAGAGTTCAACCTATCTTCCTCCTTAACTGTTGAAGGAATTCCTTTTTCTCTAGGCTTTAAAAGATAACCATAGCATGTCCTAGAATGAACTTCATGGACTACTATTAGCAGTATATTTATGTATTTACATATAAACATTCTTCTGTAGCAGAAAATGACAAATCTCCTAAAGATATAACTAGAAGGTGGGTCATATATTAATTTCCAGTCTCTCCGTACAGAAGTCATGAGCACCAGGACATGAGAAGCAGAAATGAATTCTGGCCACAACTTTGAAGTTTACGAAGTCTAAATGGGCATTCTTTGACATGCCCAATGGAGGTGCTTTTGAAAAGTCATATACAAACTGAAAACACATATTCCAATATAAATTTTTTCATAAGAAATAGCCAAGAACAAATTTAGATAATTTCAGCCATTACAATACGTAATAGCCTGTACTCATTTGTCCTTAAAAATATAGTCAGGATCCATTTATTCTGACAAATTCAAGGAGTTGAAAAAATAAAAAGAAATAATTTTTGTTGGGTTTGATGGAGAAGACTGTAACTATAACCAACACAAGGTAAATTTACCTCCATAGGATGATGTGACCCTTAGAAATGGGAAATTAGCTTCCCCTATTACCATCAAAGGAGAAAATTTCTTAAAATTTCCCTTGGGATTGTCTTGACTTTAAAAGGACTTTACTATGGAAAATGCTTCCGGTGTTCTCCTCCTGTTAAAATTGGTAGAGCACTTAACCTTGAAACACCTAACTCAGGTCAACTATAAGGTATCAAGACACAGAAACACATGAACACCTGTTGGCTGAAGCAGGAGCACCTGCTGAGTAACTGTGCTGCAGCTGGAGCCCAGGTGTCCCAGGCTCCTCTAGGAGCAGCCCGTGAGGATGCCTAAGCCTATGGACTACCCACATTAACAAACAGCCTAAAATGCCTAATGTGTGTTGTATAAAACAGATGAATCGAGACTTTTTTCCTGAATTACATAGACTACATGACCTATATAGTCTACTCCATACCATCCTACCTCTATGTTGATTACATGCTAAAATCATTTTTGGAAGAACAGAGAAAAATACGTAGGGGAGGTCAAAGTCAGGAGAGGAAACAGAAGTCGAACGCCCTTTTCCTGAAGCAGGAATGGCAGTGGTGGGTTCATGAATCCCTGAAATACTCTCAGCCAAATCTATCTGGTTTTGAGCAGCTAAGATGGACACAATTTATCAAAAGAACCTGGAATCTCTGCTACTACCCTGGAAAACCAAGGCAGCTGCAAGACCCAGAATTGTTCTTCCTGAATACTTAAGCTACAAGGTACAAATACCCACAAGCACTCTACCTGGAGCCAACAACTGCAATAGTTTGACTGTAGCCAGCCTTGCTCCTGCAGGAAGACTCCATGAACTCCCAATGGTTAGATGCGTAAGCTCATTATGGGCACCTTATTAACTTCATAATAATGACTCTACTGTTTCGATTGAAAGTTTTCAGCTTTTTTCACTATCTGTGGCAAATATTTATTTTATGCCTCTTATCCTACCTTATTTTCCTTTTGGCTGTTGAACAAATCAAAGCCACAGGAGTTGATTGAATTGACTAAACCACAGAGAATCTTCATCTATGTGAAACTGGAATGTTGCACTATAATACATTATACTAAGGATTTTTTTTAACATAATTTTCTGGACTATCTTAAGGGCTCAGTGGTAGCCAGAAGACTCCTGTGATTTTCTAAATGCTCTTTTCTGTAAAGACATTTCAGATGAAGTTGAATGCAAAAACTTCAAGGTTTCAAGGCTCAGTGCATTTGGAGCTTATATCTGATACATTAGATATCTTTGGGTTTCTATTTTATTTATCATGTAAACTATAAACTTACATTGTGGTAAATCATCGTATGTACTATTTGTATACCACCCACTGAATGTAGTACCTTATCATGACTAGTGGCTTGTCTATAAGTTAATAGGTATCTAAAACGTTCTTTGTTGCCTGTATTCTAATTATTTAATGTCAGCTCACCAAAGAGAGGGAAGAATACAAATGAATGTAACAGCATAGTTCATATCCTCTGTTACCTTTACTTTTATTGACTTGTCCTTCTAAGAATTATTGACATATTCATATTTATTTTAATTTACTTATTCGGCCTCTATAGCCATAACCAATAGACACGGTGAATATATTTGACTTCCTAAATGGAAGACAGCCCATCTGTTCTATCTAAATCTGACCCATCCTCTTAGTTCTATTCAAGTCCCTTTAAACTCTATATAGTCAGTTCTGAGAGCTCTGTTCATAGGACTTCTTCCTTTGGACTTCACCTCATTGATGTTATATCCTTAATCATTAATCAAGGTAGATATTTAATATTTATTTATTTTAATAAATATTTAATAATTATTTTACTCAATATTTCTTATTAGGGAAGTTAAAAATGACCACTGAGACTTCTGGTTCCCAGTTTCACATGTAATAAGAAGTCACTGCATCATCCTGACAATAAGTAAAAATCTGAACAAATTGAAAAAAACACACACACACACAATTCTTCATAGATCCAAAATTGAGATATGCACCCAGGGCAAAACACTATTCCCAAGACTGGACATACAGGCAAATACAGACAACTATAACTTACCAAAAAAGAGATTCACAGTGGATGCCACATCAGGAAACATTGCTTGGGTAGGAAAACTTAAATTGTAGCCGACAAATTATGGGAGGCTTGAAGTGAGCAAATCTGATAGTTAAAAGTTCCAGGAGACCCAGTCACAGGAGATCTCCATGCTTTTATGAGTTTTACATCTAGAAACTTGGTCAATTTCTCAGAAAATACTGGAGTAAAATCCCTCCAGCATCCAGCAGGAGGGAGGCAGAGGGAGCCATTTTGAAACACACCAGAGCTCTGTTCTATTAATAAGGCCCATCCTTACCAGAAACTAGTTAACCAGAATCTAACCCGCTGGGGAATTACCAGAGCCTAAAAGACCTCAGAAAAGAGGATTCTAATCATCCTATTCTGCAGTGGATTCTAATCATCCTATCCTACCTAAAGGAAGGCAAAATGATTGAGAAGTATTTGTGAAGTTTACAGTTCAGACTCACTCACAGACTGAGATTTAATAATAGGACTACAGAACATTTCCCCTTCCCCATACCTACTGCCATATCACTAAAGGCTGATTTACAGTAGTTTTGTTTTTACTTGGTACATTATTTCTGCCTATCAAGAAAAAATTACAAGATATACAAAAGGCCAAAAATACAATGTGTAAAGACAGAGCAAGCATCAGAACCAAACATGAAACAGATGTTGGGATTATCAGACTAGCAATTTAAAACAATTGTGATTAACATGCTAAGAACTCTAATAGATAAAGTAGACAGAACACAAGAACAGACAGGTGATGTAATTATACATATATAAATCCTAAGAAAGGATCAAAAATAAATGCTAGAGATCAAAAGCACGGTATCTGAAATAAAGAATGCCTTTGATGGATCCATTAGTAGACTGGACACAGCTGACAAAGAATCTCTGCACTTGAGTGTAGATCAATAAAAACCACCAAAACTGAAAGTCAAAGAGAATAAAAACTGAGAAAAGAAAGAATAGAATATCCAAAGTATGGGACAACCACAAAACAATATAACATATACACAATGGAAATACTAAAAGAAGAAGAAAGAAAAAGCAAGAGGAAATGTTTAGAACAATGGCAAAGAATTTCCCCCAAAGTAATGTCAGACGTCAAACCACAGATCCAAGAAGCTTAGACAATACCACACAGGATAAATGAAAAAAAAAAGAAAAGAAACTATGTCATCAGACATATATTACCAAGCTATAAAGGGGGGGGGGGTGTCACCTTACCTACAGAAAAACAGAAGTTTTTTTTTTGTTGTTTTTTTTGGTTTTGTTTTGTTTTGCGGTACTGGGGATTGAACTCAGGGGCATTCTACCTCCGAGCTACACCCCCAGCCCTATTTTATTTTGAAACCGGGTCTCACTAAGTTGCAGAGTGCCTCACTAGGTAGCTGAGGCTGGCCTCAAACCCGGATCCTCTGGTCTCAGCCTCCCAGATGCTAGGATTACAAGCGTCCACCACCATGCCTAGCAGAAGTAAAAATTTTAACTGAGTTCTCCCCAGAAACTATGCAAGTAAGAAGAAAGTGTAGTAAAATATTTAAAGTATTGAGAAAAAAAAAAACTAACCTATAATTCTGTAGCCTATGAAATTATTCTTCAAAACTGAAGAAAAAATAAATTTTCTTAGGCAAACAAAAATTAAGGAATTTGTTACTAGTAGACATGCTTTGCAAGAAATGTGAAAAGAAGCTTTTTAGAAGGGTGGAAATTACTATAGATCAGAAACTGAGATCCACAGAAGAAAGAAAGAGCATTGAAAATGAAGGTAAATTTAAAACTTTAATTTTTCTTATTCTTACCTGATTTAAGAGATTTTTACTCAAAATAATATTAGCAACATTATATTTGATTATGTATGCCTACATATATGTAGCATATATATATGCTTATGTATACTTACATATAAAGAAATGAATGACAGCAATAATACAAGTAATGAAATGAGAAATAATGATTATTTTGTTATTTTAAGGTGCTCACACTACCTGTGAAGCAATATGGTGTTATATGACAGTGGGCTTGGATTAGTTGTAAGTATATTTTGTAAATTCTAGGGCAATCACTTTAAAAAAGCAAAAGTAGAAAATAACTGATATGCTAAAAAGGAGAAAAGGCATAATCCTATACAATACTTAATTTGAATCACAAAAGCAAATAAAGTACAAGATAAAAATAGGAACAATGAACAAGTACAACAAATACACAACAATAATAAATACGAAAGCTATCATTCCAACTACGTTAATAGTTACTTTGAACATCAGTGGTTTAACTATGCCAATGAAAAGACAGAGATTGTCAGAGTAGATAAAAGAAAAGAATAAATTAGATGTTTTGCATAAGAAATTCACTTTAAATGTTGACACTTTAAAGGCATGCATGGGGAAAAATATGCCATGCTAACACTAATTTTAAAAAATAGTAGTAAAGTTAATTTTAGACAGTGCCATTGCAAGCAAATAAAGTTATCAGACAAAGACTAGTATTACATAATGATTATGGGATCAATTATCCAAGATATAACAATTTTTAACATGTATTCACCTAATAATAAAATGTCAAAATAAATACATGAAGCAAAAACTGATAGAACTGCAAGGAGAAATAGATGACTCTACTATCATCCTTGGATACCTCCACATCTTTTTATGATAAATGGACAGATTCAGACAAAGTCAGTAGAACATCAGTGAATTCAACAATACCATCAATCCATTGGATATAATTTGTATCTGTAGACTACTTCGCCCAACAACAGCAGAAGACAGATTTTTCATGCTCACTATAAGAAGCATGCTATCTTGAATATTTACTGAGATAACCACATTCTGGGCCCCAAAATACACCTTAAATCTATAAAAGAATAAAAACTACACAATATCTACTTTCATAGCACAGTGTAATAAAACAAGAAAGGACAGAAAAATAACTGGAAAATCTCAAAATACAGGAAGATTAAACAGCATACTTCTAAACAACACATGGGTCAAAGAAGAAATCTCACAAGATATATTTTGAACTAAATGAAAAGCAGAGCACAACAAAACTTGTAGGAAGCAGTGCTTAAGAGGGAAATTTATAACATCAAATGCATACATTAGAAAAGAATAAAAAATTTAAATCAATAATCTTTATGATGTTGATGTATGTTCCCTCTATTCCAATTCTCTGCAGTGCTTTTAGCGTTAATGGATGTTGGATTTTATCAGTTGCTTTTTCTGCATCTATTGAAATTACCACGTGATTTTTGTTTTTGGTTCTGTTTATGTGGTGAATTACCTGGTGTTTTTCGTATGTTGAGCCAGCCTTGCATCTCTGGGATGAATCTGACTTGGTCGGGGTGTATAATTTTCTTGATGTGGTTTTAAATGCACATTGCTAGTATTTTGTTTATCAATTCTGTGTTTAAGTTCATCAATGATATAGGCCTACAGTTTTCTTGAGCTGTCTTTATTTGGCTTTAGTAATAATGTGATGTTGGCTACATAGAATGTATTTGGGAGAGTCCTGTTTCTTTCTATTTCATGGAATAGACTGAGGAGTATTGGGATTAGCTCTTCTCTAAAGTTTTTAGAAAATTTACTTGGGTAACCATCTAGTCCTGGGCTCCTGTTTGATGGTAGGCTCTCTATTGCTACTTCAATCTCTTTGATTACTATTAGTTGATTTGAGTTTCTAAATCTTCTTGACTCAATTAAGGAAGGCTGTATGTGTCTAGAAATTCATCAATTTCTTCTAGATTTGCCATTTTGTTGGAGTATAGTTTTTCAAAGTAATTTATGATAATCCTCTGAATTTCCACACTGTCGTTGGTAATATCATCTTTTTCATCACTTATTTTGATAATTTGGGTTGAAATCCTCACCTTAGAAAACTAGCAAAGGAAAAGCAAATTAAATCCAGAGCAAATAGAAGAAAAGAAGTAATAAGAAATCAATGAATTTGAAAGCAAGAATCCAAAAGAGAATCAATCTCTCATTTGGTAACAAACCCTATCTCTGTTCATGGCAACAGAGTGGGCATATTAAACTAGTTGTTCCAGGCCTAGTGCTTCCCTGGGAACAGAGTCAAACCCTCTATCTGAGCCATCTTAGAGTGAGCACATTAGTAGGCAGCGCTGCCCCACCCCCCATCCCCTGCCACACGCAGGCCACTCAATATACGGAGAAATTGGTCTGAGAGAAAAAGCAGACACCCAAGAAAGAGCAGAGGCAAGTGCTGAAAGTTTCTAAGTCACTGGATCCAGCTCTTCCTGAAGCAGGCTTCAACCCAACCAGGGGATGGTTATATCAATGCAGGGTTTGGTTATATCAGCCCATAAGTTCTACTTTTTTTTTCTTTTAAACTAATTAATTCAAATTTGTCAATCCATGCCAGGCTTCTTGAGGGAGCTGTGTCTATGAGATTAGTTATGCCGCTTTCGTACATCATCCCGCTTTTGCACCTACTGCAGGGCCCTGTGAAGAATGGAAACTCAACAGATCAAAGTAGTTATTTTTTTAAATTTTCCATTGAAATTTTCAGTACTATGTAAGATGCTACAAATATTAATGAAAAGATCATGTGTAAAAAGTCACGAGCAAGCCCAGAGTCTCAGAAGATATTAACATTTTAGTTAAGTTGCCTGTTTTTGGGAAGAAAAGCACATATTAAATCATGTTACAAACTTATTTCTTGTTGTAATGTGCCACCGATTTGATATGATGTTCATATCCTCGTACCTTCTCATAGTGGAAAGTGCTTGATATATTTGTTCTCAAATGTTGATTATTTTTATTACACATTAATGCACTGCCAATCATGTAACAAAGTATATGCGTGCAAATATACATATGTGACATATGTGTGTATGTGTATGTGTTTGCATGGGTGTGTTGCTTTAGCCAACTTCCTGGAAAGTTTATTTATCACACTTATTAAACCTGGGATGTAAATCTACCAAAGTAAAAGCTTGCTCCTCAGTCTCTTAAACAGGCCCCTTTCTGTGAATTCTGTGTGTGACTTGTTCATAAATATGGAAAGTATCTGAAGGTTTTCTTTAAACTTGTCTTGATTTCCTTGAAGACTCTGGCACTCAGCATGAGATTAAAATAATCCAGCATTGCTGGCTCCTTTGCCCAGGAATACAGAGGAATAAATATTAGAATGATGGATTCTCTTTCCCTTGTCACCCAGGAATGTGTTCCAGCCTGAGGCAAGGTCTAGAAAGTAATTTAAAAACAAACAAATGCAACCAAAGAGTAACTCTATTCTTTTATTCAAATTTTATTAAAATACAAGAACAAATTGTAAAAGCACACATACCACTCAGCACCAATATAATAACACTCTTTCTACTGATAATCTCCAAAGCATTTCTTTTTCTGCAACTGAGAAGCAGAGATATACACACATACATTCTCACCACATTTACCCAGAACTCTTAGCATCGTGTCCCGAGTCTTCTCCTTGCTAGGGAGACAAAGATGGGGAGAGGCAAACTAATGTGACTTCATCCAACCACTGACTGAATCAATGACTCTTTCGTCAGTAGTTATCATTCGCACACTGGTCAGCTCTGCACATCTCAGTCTCCCTCGTCGGGCGCCCAGTTGCATGGGCTGGTGAGTCCCCGGTGAAAATGTGATGCAAAACTAAACAAAACTGGCCAACATTCCCTACCCAATATCTTATAATTGCTTTGGTTATAAAGTCCTGGATACTTATATCTTCATATCCCCCAATCCCAACACACATAAAAACCACACTGACCAGAGACATGGTCTGGAGAGGTCTGGAGAGAATTTTATTCATTTCCCATCCCCTTCTGTGGGCTTCTTTCATTTATGTGTTTACCTGTTTGCTTTTTTTTTTTGAGGTGGAGTGGGGAGGACAGTTTGAGCCAAAATAGTGACTTCATTAAACATCTGTCTGGTCGCCAAAGTCTCAGCAAATATTAAATAGGCTCCCTGGAGCTCCAGCACTGCTTCCCAAGGTGGGCAGCGAGCCCTGGCTTGCATGAGCAGTCTTGTTTGGATGTTGGTACGTGTTAGTTTTCTGTTGGTTCAGACTCACCTTGGAACAGAGATGCATCTGTCAAGTCTGAGACCTTGTTTCTGGTGCTATCTGGAACACAAGGCATTTGGGAGTGTTCTGATGCTTCGCTTACCCTAAAGCCACTCAGTGACACAGCAATCATAAGAAGTTTCTTTCCAAATCTTTCCAAATCAGTAGAACAAGCCCTCAGGGAGGGGAGGCTGGAGGGGTGGTTCTTCCAAATGGCAACTTCCTAGTTCACCCAAGCTCAGTCCTTTCCTTTCAGAGAGGACCCCAGGACAAGACCAAGAAAAGCTACTGCCATCACCAAGCAGCAATAGGTATTCATGTCCCATGCTGGAAGTTCACATAAAGAGTGGGTTTGGCTTCTACTTTTAAGGCAAAGGAGGAAGTCGGATTATAACTAAATATACTTCAGTTCTGATTTTTGGCAAAATCATTTTCTTAAAAAGCTCCTGGAATTAAAAGCCTTATTGTTAATCTCCAGTGCCCAGAGACATGACACTGGACATGTTCTGCAAAGCTCTAAATGCTGGTAAAGGTTTTCCTTAATCCTCAGATGGGACAGAAGTCAGTTTCTACATTTTCCCCTTGGCAATAGCCAGGAGATTCTAATTAAATTCATTTTCCAAATCATCAGTCATAAGTCAGGTGGAACAAATGTCCAGGTTTATCCTATTATAATTTCCATAATAGGAAGACCTATAAATCAGTAAATTCCTGTTTCTGAGGGCAGAGTCTATAGGGCATACCAAGGGCACCTTGTATTCACCTAAGAATTTTACAGAAAGGGTAGATATTGTCTTTAACCTGCCCCTCTGGTATTTTATGCAGCAAGGCAGCCCCACACATGACCTCACTATGTTATATAATCTTTATTCAAGAACCCTGATAGTGAAATACATTCAGGCAAATGAAAGATGGCAAGCTTTTCTTTACTCCATAATCAGAGAATAAGCATCTCTTGGTTAATGGTAGAAACTTTTTACTAAATCAATAGACAACCTAGAAGTTGATATTGCCAAAAATCAGGGACACATTCTATAAATGAGGTGAAGACATAGGACAAGAAAGTCAACATGTGAATATAGAAAGGCACAGGGTTTAATTGGCTGCCACTTTGCTATGCAAAGCAGGAACGGTGACTGGTTTGCCTCTAAGGAGGTCAGTTACATTTTCCTAGCTGAATGAAATCCTTCTAAATTACTGGCATTTCATTCATGTCCCTTCAAGAAAGTCATTGTAAATTCCACTGATATTTTATCTAAGCAATAAAATACAGTAATTTTTGAAAAGTTCCAAGATATCTTTCAAACACTACATGTCTGAGTAAATTCAGATGCTATGATAATGTCTAAAATTTCTTGGGAACTATTTCAATACTAGACAAGCAAATTCAGCTTAAAAGGCTAAACTGATCATTCAATGTAAACACAGACTATGGGGGAGGGGGATGTTTAGGTACTAATGGAAAGCACTCAGAGTTCCATACATATAGATTCTCCCTTCTGAGAATTAGAATATAATTCTTCAAAGGAACATACTTTATAAAAGACATGATGGGTGGGTGGATATTAACAATCTAATAATTTCTTTGAGCATATCAGAGAAATGTTGATTTTCCTCTATCTCAAAGAATGAGTTCTGGTTGATTTTATAAAAGGTACATCATAGAAAATCATAAAAGTTTCTGTCAAGATAAATAGGTTATATAATTACAGGCTTACAACTCTGATAAGACCAAGTCATTCTCTATATTGTAGGATTCCTGAGCTTCAACAACCCATGTTCTACACTGGCCCTCAATAGCTTTTCTTCTAGTACCTCTTCCATGTTCTATTGAACACACCTTTCTCCCTAACAGCCTATATCAATGTATGTTTACTTTCTTTGCTTCATTCCTCCTTTGGACTGTCCTCCAGGAGAAGAGTTGTCTATGCACAAACACACACAACCTCCTCTTTCTTTATAAATACAGCACAACTGGGTGAGTTTTCCAACATCCTTTTCCCCAGATGACTAGCGATGCGCTAGCCATATCTCATCCCCCCACCAGCTTCACTGACATCCTGTTCCATTATTGCACACAGAGAACAAAGGGGAAGTTTAAGGACCACGATCTGGGCGTGCTGCAACCAATTTTTCATTTTACTTCTCTAGGGTGCCACATACATCTCAACACCATTTTGAAGATAAAAATCAATGGGCCGCTGATAAACCTTGACTATAGGGTTTAACAGTTGAGGAACCTGAAATAATCTATTATTGGTATGATTTTTACAGCAATTCATTAGATAACATCACATTTTCAAAATTCTCTTTCTTTCTGTTTTTTTTAATGTACCTGAAAACAAGCTTATATGTTGCTGTAAGAATGACAGTCACAGTGGAGCTTTAATATCCAAACAATATACCAGCTTGTGTTATAAGTAATTTGTTGTTCCAGTTTTCTTAAAAAAAAAACAAAAAACTCTTAGTTCTTACACACCTGGTTCTCACTTTTTAAAATAATTTGAGGCAACTAGTTCAAGAGATAGTTCCAACTTTAAATTCTTTTTCCTATTAGTTTTTTCTTATGAGATGGTTATTATGGAATGAACGTAAGAACCTTTGTGCTTTTACATACAACTGTATACTGTGATTTGATAGTGTCCTCAAATTTAAAAAAATATGATACAACATTGTTTGGTCTATTCTGTTGGGGAAGTTATAATCTTTAGGTGTTACTTATGGAGAAAACTATATTATTTTCATTTTAAAGTGAAACATGATATATACCTGTATGTATATAATACATACACACAGGTATATATAATTATAATTATGTGCTCTTGGGACCTTAGATTATTAAACCTCAGCTAGCAGGACTAAAGGAAAAACCACATTCAAATTCAAATGTCAATGAAAATTCCATTTTACCAAATTCTCTGATACTAAAGGTAGTCTTATGTCGAAGCCTTCAAAATTGATAGGAATTATCTTAAACTAACTTTGTCTTTTGCTATTTTGCAACTGAAGAAAGCATGTTTGTTTGCACCTATCATTCGTTATAGTTTGAATGATGGGAAGAAAACAGAGCTATAATGGAATGGCCAGAGTACCTGCCTCTTGCACCTTTCAGCTCAGCATCCAGAGAGAACACTGCTATGGAGATTGAGACGAAGAATGAGTAGAGCCACATCATAATTGTTAGAATTGGGGAGGAACAGACCAGCACCACAGGACCCACTGGTTTTTCCTTTAATAGGTAGCATGGGCTATCATTCACCCGCTAAAAATGTATACAACTCATACATGTTTTATAAAGTAATTGTTTCCACAAAAAAAATGATTAGTACAAATATTTAAGTGTGTGGGTTTGTTTTTTTTTTCCTTTCAATCCTCTTTTACCCCTTAATGTAAGGATAGATGATAAACACCTTGTTTTCATGTGTATTTTCTCTATGCTATTTTTAGTTGAGCTTTCTCTTTTACTGGCTTTGCAATATTTCTATGTTTCTGCAGCTAACAAGTTAGTCTCACTTTCTACAGTTTCAAAGGGAAACTCCATATACGAAGTCTCCTAATCTTTCTGCCTCCTCTTTCCTAGATTACCAATGTGATTTTCTTCTAGTTCTTTCTCCACCTGCCTAGAAAGTAAACCCTCAGATTTCAGATGATCATTCCAAAACCTCCAGGTTGAGGAGTCATTCTTGGTATCTACAAATACACCTGTGAATTCTGGGTTCCATCGACCGGTGCAGAGTACTGCGTGGCTAGAACTGCTCTACCACATTAAACACCAAAGTCCTAACCACATGGCTAGAGACAAGAATGCATTACGAATATTTGGGGGTTTTCCAGTTGGCCCGTATCCATGCTTTATCTTTTTGTAGATAATAGCTTCCCTAACATAGTAATTATTCAGGTAACTCTTTTCTTCTGGTCCCAAAGTTGGCATCAGCAGTATCCCTTCTTTCTCAAGGAAGTATGAATGCATATTGAATCAGAGCTTCTTCCTTGCCAACTTAGATTTTTTTCTCTCAGGGCGTTTTGCTAAGAAGAGAGGTAACAGGGCTACTATTTAGTCCAATGCCATTTAAGTATTGGGATGATAGAGGTTTATTTTCTTCTGACAAGTAAATTCCTATCTCTCAGTGAGGCAATGGGACTCAGTTGAAATAGTGAATTTACTTCTCAATTTCCTTTCCTTTACATATTTTTTTTTCAAAAATAAGCTCTATTGCAATCATACCTTTAACCAGCTAATCTAGAATTCATCTCTTGCTGAAATTCTTCTCCAGCCAACGCCGGACTTCTTGAAGGTTGTAGCAGAAGGGGCCCTTCCCTCCTAGATAAGCAATTTTCTGTCTCTGCACAATGCATACACGTTCAAAGGCTACCCCGTAAGCTACATTGGCGTTATTGTCCATGCGGTCAGCCACGACTTGGCACTGGGGCGGCAAGGAGAAACGCTCCAGAAGCTGGTGGGCTGCTGCGCATCGATCTTCCTGGCTGCGGTGCTTCTTCACCTCAAAAGACAAAGAGGAGCCCCCCGGCACCGCCCAACCATCTGAAGGATGAGCTTCATCAATGTAGACCAACAGGAAGTCAGCCACCGATGAGAATTCCTCCACCAGTTTGCGGAAGGCCGGCAGCTGGCTAGTGAAAGGAGGTCAGGTGGCGGAACCAAAGTTGACCACCAGTGGACGCTCAGGGCTGGCAAAGTCAAGGAGGTGGCACACTGCTCCATTGGCTGTCTTCTCTTGGGCACCAGGGCCACCACTGTTGCCTCCTTCTGGATTGGACACATGTACCACACTGGAGTTGGGAGCATCTTCGCCCAATTTCACCTGATGGGAGAGAGAGAGAGAGAAAGAGAAAGCATGTTAAATACACTGCTGCTTCAATTCACTCTAAATAGATACAAATAGCTCAATGCACCAATTAAAAAATAAATTAAAAAATGTGCTATTTCCATCAGAGGATATGGCAAATATAATATTTCAAATATATGTTTGAGTCATGGAAGGTAATGTAAAGAATGGCCAAAAGATAATAGATGTCTTTTTTTAAAATTCTGTATAGCCATTGTAATTAATGATTTTTATCATCAAAGGCACTGGAGTTAATTCTTTTTATAATTAAGTCAAATTAAGTCAAGGCTGGTATTCTTTGCTATCCTTACTTTGCTGTCAATACTTAGCAAGCATCCTATAATAAGTGATTAACTGACTTCATTTTAAAAGTCAGAAGCAAATGGTCTACTTTTTGATAAATTATCAGTCTCTTGGAACATACTTGCCTCTTTTGGAATTCTAAAATACTCAAGCAGGATGTGAGTTTGCATGTATAGTGCTAAGTTATTTCATCTCAACCAATGGGCTCCATTCCTGGCTAAAACCAAGAAAACATGAAATATATCATTTCTAAGAAGGTTTATTCCTACTTAAGCTCTTCCATGCTTTTCCATCTGTAGGGTAAAGAAAATACTGTCTGTATTCTTTATATAGTTATTGGAGAAAAACATAAGGGAAAAAGCTCTTTGTATACTATAAACCACTATATAAGGGTACATTGCATTATGAGACTCTACCCCACATATGAACAGAATACCAATTAACTTGGGAAATTCTTTGTTTAAAATAAATAAATAGACTGCAAAGACATGTGGGCTTTCCTCAGTGTGTTTGCCCCTGCTCAATGTACCACTGTGGTTTACACAGTTGTTCCTATGACTAGAAGCTCACCATTTCCATTAAAAAAAAAACAAAAGTAGACACACAAACAAAACCATAGCTATTCCAGAACCCTACTTCTAGTTAATTTCTCATTTTCTGTGTATTTTTATTTGTTTGTGTTTTCTCATTTGATCTAAGAAGTCACAAACCATACACATTTCTGCCATATAATTTATTAACAAGGTCTTCTGAATGCTAAAACATTCAGACAGAAGAAGGGTAGGCAAAAATTGTTCCACAAGCCCCTTTCGCACAGGGTTTAAATAGTTGGACACAGAACAATGAAACAAAGTTTGTGGCCTTTGGATCTATGAATTGAAAATAAAAAGCAGGCAGCATAAAAGAGCCAATTACTTCTGTTTGAATTAACACAATTGGATCTTCCCCTAGAATGGTTTAATCAAAGCCAGTAACATTAGGGACGGCTTATGGCAGTACAATTGATTTTTATACACTATCCTTAATATCACAAAACATTTCTAACTGGATCAGGCTTATTTCCCTCATATAAATACAATCACATATAACACCGCTGTTAATTGAAGTCACTTAGAAGTGAATTGTTAAAGATATAACAATCCAAGTTGACATAAAACACTCAAGGGATTTTCTGTAGAAGCTCCTAGCTAATGTTAATTCATAACTCATTTTAACTGTAGAGAAGGAATCAAAGTTCTTTCTCTCCTTCCTCAAAAATCCTAACAGGGCAGGTTGGAAACAGGTAGTATTCATTTTCCAAAAGAAATAGAAAAACAATAATCTTCCATCTTAGAAAAGAAAGCTGTTGACATAATTTAAATTAGTACATTTGGTTTCCATCACCACCTGGGAAAAAGTAAGTTACTTATATTAATTTTCTTGGCTAATTCACAAGTGACACTAGATGGAGAAATCTAATAAGCCACTTTCAACTGGATTATTTCATGTGCACTACATTACTCCTTGATGTACAAAAAATACACTTCTCGGTTAAAGGTATGCAATTTTAAGGTATTATAAACCTTTTAATTCACAGGTTCTTTGGGCACTTCTTTATAGATCTGGGTAGTGAATAGCATTTTCATAATAGGTCTTTCCACTTAAGATAGTAATAGGGATTCTAGGAGAACTGCTTTTAACAAAATTGTGTGTGTTAAGCTCCTCAACATACTGTGATAAGGAATGTGAATATATCAGGTGAGTGCGCTCCAGAGACATCTGGTTAAGTAAGCAACGTGTACGCAGGAGAAAAATAATCTCTGCACTACAGACTGATAGGTTCATGGGAGGTGAAAACATCCACCTGCATTTTGGAGTTATTGTTGAGACCTATGAACAATTGTGTGGCTTTGATAAATGGGCCTCTGACCCTCTGACTCTCACCCAGGCAGACCTGTTGATCCTCGTGTTATTCCTGACTATTCAACTGAATAATCTCATCTGAAGCTTCAGTCATAGATGATCTCCTATTACCTGCAGTTAATTTTCTTGGAAAGTTTAAGCATGCTGCCCTTTTTAGAGACAACAGACAGCTCAGCCACAGAATTCTTTCCAAAACACAGACTAGTTTGCCTTAGAAAATTTAGGACAAGCACAACACTGTTGCCCTAAAACTAACAATCAAGAAAATTACCAAATGCATAATCCTCTTTGAGGATCGGTGGGGGGCAGCATCATGTTAGGCTGGGAAGTATACATTTTTTAATTTTTTTGTATGAATTACTGAATACATTCTATTTGTTATCACCCTAGGTCAATGAAGTGTTTTACACTTAATAATAACCATAACCTGAAGTTTACATAATCATATTTGGATGATGGCTAACCTCACTGAGGCAGATAAGTTAAGAAATATGAATTCTGGAGCCTTCCCTCAGAGTACTGCCACAATCAACACCCAATCTGTTTTTTATTATCTCTGCTGGCCAGAGAATAAAACACATGTGACCAATCCTCTTTAATTTTGCTGAGCAGCCATGGGATCCAGCCATAAAATAGAATGTCATAAATAGATATCCTTATTCATGAAGGTGACCAGGTAAGAGAATATTCATGGGTATGATTAATACTATCAATAAAACTATGAAAGAAAAACACATACCTATGATCTATAAGTCCAAATGTGAGTAGACCAGTAGTCTGCTTTTACAAGTATCATATAACTAATCATAAATTTATGCAAAAACCCAGTGGAGGAGAATTTAGCTAAAATAAAGAAAAAGCAAAACACTTGAGTTTGCTTTGCACAAAGTAAAGAAAAATTCTAAATGACATTACTATTCAGTCTCATCTCTGTGCTAGATCACTATGAAAATTAAATTTTTATTAGACCAAAGTTCCAAACAGAGAATTCCTTGGTTTGCTTGGTTAACAACCCTGCTGAGATGAAATGAGAGAATCTCCATTGTCTTCTGTGATGGAAGATTCTTTGCTCTCCCCAAGAGCAAAGCATTCCTTGACACAGAGCCAAAGTGACGAAGAAAATAAAGTTGGTCTCCCATAATAACATTAAGGCTGCAGGAAAGAAGCTCAACAAAAACAAGTTATCCCCTGGTACTCCCCAAACTGTTTTAATTTCCCACAGTGGCACAGAAAGTCTCCTGGCCACAAGTTACCTATCATCTTAATTTCTTCTTCTTAGAGGGTTTGTGTTTGGTTTTTGTCCTTAATGAGACATATTTGCCAAAGAGGCATTCAAAAGGCATTTTTTACTCTTGCGGAAGAGTAATTAGGTCGGTACCTCTTTCCCTGCCAGCGTTAGCCGCTCTAAAGAGAACCCTGCCCAGTATTTAATGCCCAAACACAAGAAGCATCATTTCCACTAATTGGTCTTGAAGTTCCGATGTTCCCAAAGGGTCCCTTTATTTCACAAGGATCAGAAAGGACACACGTAAAATGTGGTATCGTCATCACGGACTTTTATCTCTCTCATCTTGCACTATGACAGTTGTCCTTTCTTATGTTGCTGCAACTCACAGGCAAGCAACAACAGCAAAGGAGGTCAAGAAAGGATTTGCATTTCTACACCAGGAGACGTCTCTGGGCCAAGTTTGAAGATTGCAACAGACATTTTTACAAATATTAACATGAGGATAAATACACAGCGTATATGAATGTTGGCTTCCTTTGATGATGGGGTTCCTTTTATGACAGTGTCCCATGCATAGGGAAAAGGTTCACACTGTTTTAGCATAAGGACTGTGAAATGCAGGACAAGAGGAAAAAAGAGCCATTCATCCAGTGGAGCTGGAAATAGAGCATATACTACTATCCTTGTTCTGTTGTGGCTTTTTATTTTTTCTTTTCCACAGTCTGAGAGAGATTTTTGGATAAACTATCATATCATCTCATGATAAAAAGTAAAGGAAGTGATAAAAATGGGGGATGGGCCTGTGGCAGGATATTTGCACACACTTCATGCTATCCAAAACCCTGGAAATGGCTTTATTAACTATCACAAAGTTTCAAATTCTTTGACATACTGACCAAGCTGCACCAATGTCCTCAGAAATGTGGCCAAAGAATTACTGAGCAGAGATTTAACCATTTGCACTCAGTTGGCCAGTTAAGTCAGAGTAGAAGAACCAACCGCCTACTCCTTCCTCTGAGCCCAGTTCCATCTTTGGCTGTCCTCTTTTTGATTTCTACCATGAAAATGGAGCTGTACGTCCTATCATTTCCCAATGTCTCAGCCAAAGGATGGACAAGCCCTGGCTGTGGCCTTCTTTGTGCACTCTTGGGACAGTTTCTCTCTTAAAAGGGCCATTTTTCCATTGTAGAAAGCAATGTCAAAAGGCTGGAGGTGAAAGAAGAGGCGGAGGGAGAATGTTAAAGAGACTCTTTCAAAACCAAAATTATATGTTCAGATGAATATGTTTTCTGTGCCACTGCAATATTAACTGTGCAGAGACTGAGCTGCTTGTCAGCATCTATACTGTGTGTTTACTTTTACACTTCATTTAGGTTGGAGCCAGGCACCCACACAGGACAGTTTGCTTGTTGGTTTCATTTCTGAGTCTGAGCACCAGCACAAGGATACAGTGTTCAGACACAGTGACACTGACTAAAGAAACTCAAATATCTGTCATTGACCCCCAGACTCTCTCATGAGTCCCTATAGACTGTCTTTTCAATCCAAATTACACACAGAACTCTCCCTTACCAAACCTACATGGTCTTAGAAACCTTCTCCTAAAAGTCAATTTTAAATCCCTTTCAATATTTGAATGAATAAGGGCCCTTTTCAATTTAATTTTGTTCTTTTTTAAAAAAATATTTGTGCTTCTTCTTGTGTGGCTAAGACACAGGGATTCGACTTCTCTTTCACTTTCTCTAAATATCTGCCTAAGTATCTGACAATCAGCAAATGGCATGTCTAGTTGGCTCACACATGGACACACCCCTCATCCTGGAAAACTCAACTTCTGGGGTGGCAGCCTCAAAATAATGCAAGCCAAGGTTATGAAATTGTGATGCCACCTCCTCCAGCCCTCTAGAGGTGGCCACTCCCAAAGACAGTGGTACAGATGGCAACAGCATTTGGTGAAGTGACTCAACCTACTTGAGAAGCTCTGAGTGACCGTCAAATGCCAGCAGAACAACCGCCACCTATCCACACTTAAAGACAGAAAAATACCAAAATTCAGTTCCAGCTGATTTCCCACTGTCTCCATCCATTACACACGCAGGCCAGTCTTATCTCTGTACCTCTGGGTCCCAGGGTTACTTCTGCACATTGTAACTACACTATAACTCATTGAAAGCAAATTTACTAACATCAGTCCTGAACTTGGTAAGTAATAAATCAGTAGGTAGAGAGAAAGAAAGACAGAAGAGGAATACACAAACCATGGGCCAAAAGCAAAAAAAAAAAAAAAAAAAATCACTCATCCTTACCAACTTCCTGGAATGTGAATAATGTGTTACAACACAATGGAACACTATACATTAGTGAAAAAATAAACACTGAAGTGTATAATTGAGTCATTTGTTTGCTTTTCCATGTCAATTTCGATAAGCTGCTTAATGGGAGAAAAAACCCTCAATACATGTGGGTAACATCACAGCCCCGTAGTCGATGTGAGAGATGACATTTATATAAGAGATAATATGCATATTAGTAAAAATAATCCCTATAACTCATTTGTTTCCTTCATAAGTAAAACTCAACTATACTTCAAGAAAGTGAGAATTTAACATACTAAGATCAAGCATCTGACATTTCCATGTTATCTGCTAAGACACATCAAATACAAATGCAGATGAGAGAACTTCCTAAATTAATAGTATTTTATATACCTGTGCATTCCTCCCTCCAAGTTCTCTATCTCTAGAACAAAACACAAATAGTTCATACTCAGTATATACTTTAGTGCAAATGGAATGCTTGTTTCAGTATCTCCTTGTCCTTACCTCTTATCTCCCTCTATTTCCATAATATAGATGAGTTTTTCCTATCAGGACTTTGAGCATCCATTCATATTCTGATAAAGGAATTGCCATTTACTAATACAAGCTCTTATTATTCACCTGTCCTTAGGACAATAAGGGCAAACCCTCTGCAGATTACCACAATAACAAAAACACATATTACAGTAAAATTTGCCTGGTTCACAATAGAGAATATTCCTCTTGAACATCTGATTTTCAGTGGAACAACCTTGGCCTGGATTCTTTACTCCTTTTTTTTTTTTTTCCCTGGTGCATAACTATTTTTTTCCTAGTGTTTACTTATGAAGGACTTGTTCCCTTCCTCCTCTATTAGTCTGAGTTCTCATCTCTGTTTCTGAGGTTCTTTGCCACTTAACTGAACACCTGGATTCAATATGCCTTTCAAACTCCCTTCCCTGACATCTTCTACAAGGTCCCTCAGTACTGATGGGAAAAAGCAAGACTGTCTCCTTTGGTAGCAACTCTTTGCCAAGTGAGTTCATTCTTCCTAACTCTAGGGGGCCTTCAGGAATCCTCTGAGCCAAGCAGAAGGGGTGGGAGCAAAGTGGCAAAGGACTGGTGACAAAGTGTCCCTCTTTGTCCCTTAAGATCTTAGTTGAAAATGCTCTACCAGTATCTTCCAGTAGGTGAGAAAGGCCACTTCTCTGGAGCAGAAAGCAAGACCTTATGGTGAACCACAGACCAATCAGCCTGTTCTAAGGCAACTTTTTTACTCCCAGAACCCAAGTAAATTTGGTTCCTCTTACAAAGTCTTTCTGAAAGTCAGTGCTCAGAGCTGTCTTTTGAAACTGATATCTAGTAACTAGGGATCACAAATCCCCATCACTATAGAGGAGTTTGCACCCAGGCTGGCCCTCCTTAACTCTTACCTCTACCAGAATGGAAGCTGAAACAGTGCCCCATCACACTTGCTGTGACCATTTTGTTGTCTTGTCAACTCTCTGACAGTTTCAAGTATCATTTTCTCTTTTCTTGCTGCATGAAAAGAGCAAATGCTACTTGAACCATCTCTCTTGGTATACCTTACATAGTCCCCCATCAAGCAAAACATCACGATTCCAGCTTAGGGCAGAAGCAAAACGTGTGCAGCAATCTCCCCATCCCCAAAACGTCCTGGCTTTACCCAAAGTCATTCTATGGGCACCAAACCCTCTACTCCAAAATCACAGCAAGATAGTAATAACCTCGATTTCAACTGACTCTTGGGTCATACAGAGTCACTAGTGCCTATCACTCCCAAATCAAACCCGTGTGACAGGTGTAGAGTACAGGCAGAGGCTCACTCCAACATCACCACTAGGCAGGACCCTAAATAGGGCCCCACGATTCTCACCCAGCGCTCCCCCTGTCCTCCAGTCCCCACCACCCGAGCCCTGCCCCCAGCACCTACAGAGGAGCCCCAGGATCGGCGGGCTCAGCTCACCTGTTTGTAGGCATCCAAGAGGAAGCTCTTCCAGACGCAGCGCAGCCCCTCTGAGGTCAGCATGCGCCGCCACTCTCCGCGAGTGGACTTGGAGCGGCTCAGCAGCAGCACCACGTGCTTGAGCAGAATGACCGAGTCATAGAGCGCCAGGAAGAGGCAGTTGGAGAAAAAAACTGGCAGGATTTGCAGTGTGATCAGCAAGTCTACGCTGAGGATACCCATCTTCTCTGCCGCCTCCGTCAGTTCCCGGGTGCGCGCTGGGTCCCCTTCACCCTCTTATTTAAAAGGGAGGTGGTGGTAGAGGGGGTGGGGTGGGGGAGGTAAGGAGAAGCCTGGGGAGGGGGAAGGGGGGAAAAGGAGAAGAAAAAA
>PVLC010000471.1:0-11008 GCA_004027655.1 Graphiurus murinus
AAAAAAAAAAAAAAAAAAAAAAAAAAAAAAAAAAAAAAAAAAAAAAAAAAGGAACAAAGTGTTTTGTTCTTTATCTTATTTACTTTTCGATATTAGAGATTGAATCCAGGGGCATTCTATCCCTACACCCTCGGGCCCTGTTTATTTTTTATTTTGAAACAGGTGTATATAAGCCACCAGGCCAGGCTATTTGTCTTTTATTTAGCACTGAAGTTGGTATCTTAGCTCACAGTCAAAAGCAATAAAAATGCAGATTCAGAGACACTTTTTTCAACTATTGTCTCCTGATTAGTTTTAACTAATCTAACAACAAATCCTGCTTATTTTTCCAGTATAATCTGGCTTCCTTCCATTCTCACTATCACTCTGGTAGGGAGTCTTCTAAATTTGATCTACTGTATCTGGTTTCTCTAATTAAAAATTAATTTTAATATATTTAATATGCCAATGTAAAAAATTATCACAGCATCATCTTAAAGATGAAAAACAGGGAAATAGCCAGGCGTGGTGGTGCACGCTTATAATCCCAGTACTTGAGAGGCTGAGACAGGAGGATCACAGGTTCCTGGCCAGCCTCAGCTACTTAGTGAGGCCCTCTGCAACTTAGTGAAATCCTGTTTCAAAATAAAGGATAAAAAATAGGGCTGGGGGTGTAGCTCAGAGGTAGAATGCCCCTGGGTTCAATCCCCAGTACTAAAAAACAAAACAAAAAAAAAAACAAAACAAAAAACAAGGGAAATACCCAAAATGCTCATTCAGATGGTAAGTTATGTAAATAAAACAATTGGGTGAGCACAGCAATATAAAACCATTACTGTAACACATAGGAAAATTATGTAGCAACATAAAAAAATGCTTTTAGTACATTAAGTGGAACAAATAGGATACACATTACAAATAAAATCAAATTTTTCAAAAAAACTATAAAAATATCAAGCAATACACCAAAATGTTAATTAGCTTTTTGGGATTGTAAAGGATTGGTTTTGGTACTGGGAATTGAACCAGGGGCATTCTGCCTCCAAAGTACACCCCTAGCCCTTTTTTATTCTGATACAGGATCTTGCTAAGTCTTGTTAAGTTGCTGAGGTTCTTTTTAAATTGGTGAGGCTGGCCTTGAACCTGTGATCCTCTTGTCTCAGCCTGTCAAGTACTGGGATTACAGGTGTATGTCAGCACCCCTGGCTAAGAATTTCATTTTCTATATTGTCTAAGAAAATATCCTAAAACACATTGTTAGATTAAAATTATACATGGTGTACTGAGAATGGAACTTGGTACTCAGGCCATGGTAAATTTAAGGAGAATACTTTCAGTGGCAGAGGTAGAAAACAGAAAAAAAAGTTCAAGATGGAATGGCAAGAAGTAAAGATGGCAAGCTTTAACACATGTATTCAAAATTTAGGGAAGAAGAGACAAATATAACATTAAAGTTTAATAGGAAGCTGAATAAAAGAAAGCTGAATATTAATTCAGAGTCTTTATCATCTTTGTACGGTAAGAGGAAAAGGGTGACAGAGGAAACAAAGATCGAGGAAGTAAAGCAGAACAAGGATGGATTAAGAGCTCAGGCTTTGGAGTCAAGGCCCAGACCCCTTGTAGGTAGCTACCATACTATCTATGTGCCTGTGCAAGGTTTTTTTTTGTTTGTTTCGTTTTGTTTGTGCGTGTGCGTCTGTGTGTGTGTGTGTGTGTGTGTGTGTGTGGTACTGGAGGTTGAACCTAGGGGCATTCTACCTCTGAGCTACACCCCCAGCCCTATTTTTATTCCTTATTTTGAATAAGGAATAAAAATAGGTCTCACTAAGTTGCAGAGGGCCTCAAAAGTTGTTGAGGCTGGCTGAGAACCTGTGCTCCTCCTGTCTTGGCCTCCCAAGTGCAGGGATTATAGATGTGTGCCACCATGCCTGGCATGTGCAAGGTTTTTAACCTTCCAAAACCTAACAGTAGTCAGTGTTCACGATTTTTGTAAAAATGAGACAATATCTGTGATTTGCCTTTCAGGTTCTGGCAAGAAAAAAAAAATTCTATTTCATTGGTATAAGAAAAAGCAGCATGATAAAAGAAGCAAGGGTTACAGAGTAGTTAGGGCAGAAGAACCAAGTACACAGGAGGCTAGATGTTGGAAGAAGAGCTTCTGAACATGGGTTGAAAAATGTGCTATAGAACTACAGGGTCCTGTCTTTTCTTTATGTTATGCCTATTCTATTTCAGCTTACTGACCAATAATACATCAATCCTGCTTTTTATATCATATCAAATATAAATGGCACAAATATTAGAAAAAACTTAAAAGTTATATAAAGAACATACCAGTGCTTTTGTGGAAGTTCTTATTGTTAATGATGATACATAAACCCATTTCAGGATAATCCATCTTGTAACTATTATCTAACGTGATTCCAGAGTCCACAGATTTGCTTCCATGTATGATCTTTCTGTTTGGAAATCAAACAACAGTTTGATTTTTATAAAGTTTATAAAGGTGGAAATGATGACTCATAAGAATGCTTGTTTAAGACTATGTACCAAAGTTTGTGCTAAAGGCTTTTCCTCACTGAAATTTCACAACAACCCATATTACAGATGGGGAAATAACCAGCCTGATGCTCATCGATGTACTGAAGGGCATGGAGATATGTCAGAGCAGAGGCAGAAGGAAAACAGTTGCTGGGTTTCAGAGTTCAGTATTTTAACTTGTGTGTTTCATATTTTCCTTTAAGTTTTAGTAAAGGTACATCAAATACATTTTATTTTATTTATTTATTTATTTTTGCGGTACTGGGGATTGAACTCAGGGGCATTCTACCTCCAAGCTATACCCCCAGCCCTATTTTTTTATTCTTTATTTTGAAACCGGGTCTCACTAAGTTGTGGAGGGCCTCACTAGGTAGCTGAGACTGGCCGCGAACCCGGATCCTCTGGTCTCAGCCTCCCGAATACTGGGATTACAAGCGTGTGCCACCACGCCCGGCCAAATACATTTTATAATTTTAAAATTTCTTGTAACTCCGTGAAATAGTTTATCCTTCAAGGTAAGAATAACACTTAAAAATTACTCTAAAATGATAGGAAATCACAAAATTGTTCCTCAAAATCAGAGTAGAACAAATGAATGATTTAATTAGCACACACAAGTACTATTATAAATAATTGAAAATACTTGTCTAGAAGTCAGTTATCTAAAAACCTTGCTATTTAGACAGGAGTCAGTAAACAGTTTTTTAAGAGGTCAAGTACCAAGTATTTTAGGTTCTAGGCCATCTATTCTGTTACAGCTGTTCAATTTTGTTCCAATAATACATGACAAAAACAGACCACAAGCCTGACTATGATCAACCAAGAATCTAGAAATAATGAGTCTAGGAATGGCCCGATGCCAAAAATCTTAAGTCCTTGTACTCATGTACTTAACTTTAGAGTATTTCAGATTTTATTCAATTCCAAAAATATTGATGGAAAAATATTAAAAGTGGCCAATAAAAGGAGTCCAAATCAGAAAATGACTATATTACATTTAGCTAGGAAGAGCTTCACATTTTATGGAGAAATTAAAACTCTAAAAGCTCAGTGATTTTACAGGTTGAACATCCCTAATCAAAAAATCTGAAATCAGAAATGTTCTATAATCTGAAACTTTTGAAAAGCAATATGTCAAGTAGGAAATTCCATACTTGACCTCAGGTGACAGGTCACGTCAAAATAGACTGAAAATGTAATATAAAATTACCATCAGGTTTTGTGCGGGAAGTCTATTCAAGTTATCCCATATGTACTGCAAATATACTCATCTGAAAGAATCTGAAATTCACATCACTTTGGTTCTAAGCATTGCAGATAAGGAATAAAACTCTTAACTTTCATCTCCTGATATCCATTCCCCACTTTCTTAGGAAGTACGTCCTCTATCAGCAATTATACCTAGATCAAGAGGAGCCATTCTTTAATAAAGAACAGAGACTCAAAAAGTCTGGAATATGAGGGTAACTTATCATAGGAACAAAATAACCCTAAACCTGTTTGCAACTTGCTATTTACATGATGGTCTGTATGAAAAGCAGGGAGAAAAATGTGTGTCACTTTAAAAGGTTCAACAACCACCCCTAGAAAATGGGATTGCCTTTCAAAAGTTTAATCTCTAGGAAAATTGCTTTGTTAAACAAACATGCTAAATCTTTACTAGTAATTTGTTAACAACAATGCTATAATATAATTGTTTCGTAGCAAGATTAGTTTGTACTTCCCATACTGGTCACAATAATAATACTAAGTCTCAGAAATAAACTTTTATTTTTTGCAGTACTGGGGATTTAACCCAGGGGCATTCTACCTCCGAGCTGCACTCCCAGCCCTATTTTTTATTATTTACTTTGAAACAGGGTCTCACTAAGTTGCAGAGGCCCTCACTAAGTAGCTGAGGCTGGCTGCAAACCTGTGACCCTTATGTCTTGGCCTCCCAAGTACCAGGAATACAAGCATGTGCCACCATGCCTGGCTCAGAAATAAACTTTTAGAATTAAAAAAAAATTATTGACATAATAATTGTACTTCTTTATGGGGGACAGTGTTATGTTTTGGTACACATATACATTGTGATGATCAACTCAAGATACATAAAAGATTTCACATGGATAAAAACAAATAGGTATTAAATGAGCATTAGAGTTTCATTTTTTTTTTTCTTTCTACTTACTGACAGCATTAACATGCAGAATTTCCAGATAGAAAGACAAAAGAAAAACAAAGTAATTGTAAGAAATAGGTAATCCATAACTAGGCAATTATTCCCCAGACTGAAAATTAGCATTGCAATTTAGTCTTATCTATTAAATATGAAGTCAAAAAACTCCCCCAACACAACATCTCTAATCCTGTGCAGTAATTTGGGAAGGTACAAAGCACCTGAGTGGTGACTTCTGTCTCTCCTGTCGAGTCCTTCTACATTCTACAGGACACGGTCTCTGGCTATGGGTCAGGCACTATACTAGGACCTTCCCTTCATGCTCCCTAGTTCTTGGAGAGCTGTATTATCTCCATGAGTTCATATTCTTTCTGCTTCCCCATCTGCAAGGCTGCTGTATTACACAAAACCCATTTTTCTCTGATTATATAGGATTCTATTTTAATACTCACGGTTCAAAATTTTTAATGGATTTTGAATCCACTGAATTTTCAACGTTCTCCATGGCTACTTTTATCAACTAGAATATAAGGAAAATAAAAGTTAATGAAAAAATAAGCCTTTATAAAATCAATACATTGTATTAGTCATCCCAGTGATTATTTCTCCAATTATGTTTTTTTTTTTTTGTGGTACTGGGGATGGAACCCAGAGGCATTCTACCTTCGAGCTACACTCCCAGTCCGATTTTATTTCTTATTTTAAAACAGGGTCTCACTAGGTTGATGAAAGTCTCATTACTTGCCAAGGCTGTCCTTGAACCTGTGATCCTCCTGTCTCAGCCTCCCAAGTACAGGGATTACAGGCATGCAGCACCGTGCCCGGCTCTCCAATTATGTTTTTTTGACCTCTATTGTTAAAGGTGTTTGTGCGTCAGACCAGCGGAGAATGATCCTTTGCAATGGTAGGTATAACGTAGACCTTTTCTGTTTCTCTCATTCTTTTTTAACTGAGCTACAAATTGCAATCAATGACTTATATCAATTACTCAGAGAATGTGCAGTCTGATGAATTTTCCCATTTGTGTCCCCATGCCAGATCAAGTTAGAAGCTGTAGCTTGTTTCCTTTGTCACACAACAAACCAAGCAAATACCACTTACGGGTCTTTGCTAAGCATCTCATCCTTATTCTTCCCAATAATTCTAAAACCAGGAAGCTTAAATTCTAGTGATCAAGTGACTTTGTCACAGATACCAGCTAAGCAGTAGGGCCTTCTCTTCCCACTCTGCTGTGCAGCCTGAGGAGGCCAGGTCCTCACTACTTGTCTCTGCAGTTCTATGAGGTGGTCTCTAGCTTTCCAGAGGCAAAAGTACTTGCCATGGTAGCCTACCTCCCTAAACACTGAAGAGAAAAAAGTAAGGATGGAAATAAAACAAAAAATAAGGACAAAAAAAAAAAAAAAAATCTTGAATGAATGTCTCCAGACTCTAGAAGCTATGTCAAAAACTTCAATAAAATACAACTGTAAGGTCACACCTATGCTAACATCTGAAATACCACAGGGATATACAACAGGACTTACTCAACTGCAAAAGACTTTCTAGAGTCCTAGGCAACTTCCTCTGCTTTTTAAATTTTTAAAATGGTGCAATATGCATAGATTTACCATTTTGGTCATTTTTAAGTGTGCAGTTCAGTGGCGGTAAGGACAGTCACACTGTTATGCAAACCATCACCACCGTCCTCCCTAAAACCTCATCTCTCCAAACCGAGACTCCACATCAAGGCCCCCCATTCAAGATCTCCTGGAAAACATAATTCCTTCCCTTCTCCAAACTGAGGTTCCTCTGTACCCACTCACTGGTTTTGTATATACGTATGATGAAGCAATGTGAGAAAAGAACAAGGAGAAGAAGTGGTCACAATTTCAAGAGAGAAGTGTTTCACCTTTCCCAAGGCCTGCTATGTGACTATGTTTTACATACCTAAGAAGGCTCTGTTTTCCTATCATCCTTCCTATAGGCATTCTAGAAAACCATGAGAGGATGTGAGTACAATTGGGATCAGTCTTTTAGTCAGTTAGCAAATATTTAGTGAGCATAAACTTTGTGCTAGGTATCACTCTACTGAAGTAGGCAATTCAACAGAGTGGAAGATGAGACAAAAGTTCCTACCTTCAAGAAGCTTTCATTCTGGAAAGGAAGAATAATTATAGATTTGCAATAAGATTTGAGACATTGGTAGGGACTATGGAAAAAGAAAAACCAACAGGTAAAATAATAAACTGGGAGTGTAAGCTACTTCAGCTAAAGTGGTCAGGGAAGTCACCTGCAGTCACCTCTGGGCCCTGGAAGTTTGTTGTACGCATGGTACAGAAAAGCCAGTTTGACTAGTGCATGGTAAAGGAAGGGAAGGAGTGAAGGGAGATGACAGGAAAGGTAAAACCACATAAGGCCAGAGGAGCCAAGAGGAACTTCGATTCTACTCAGATTATAAGGAGAAACCTTTGCAGCCTTTTAAGCAGAAGAGGTTTAAAAATATCACTCTGGCTGCTGAGTGGAGAATCAACTGTGGAAGGTTCCAGTGGAAAGCACTTTGGAATAGTCCAGGCAAGAGATGACGGCAAGCTGAACTGGAGCTGAGCGATGGATATCACGAGTGAAGAGTCTAGAACTTGGGGAAAAGATCAGGGCTGAAGATATACTGGGGCACCCTGCTGTTTGGAGGTTGAGCAGAGAAAGGAAATCAAGCGAAACAGACTAAAGCAAAGTGAAATCAGATCAGTGTGGTGAACAGAAGCAGGCAGAAGTCTTTCACAGAGAGGCTTTCCAAGTCTCGCTAAGAGGTCAATTTAGGTGGGACCTAGGACCACTGGAAGCTTTGTCAAGAATGTCATAGGGACAGTGGGACTTTCAGGAAAAGCTGTCCAAGACCTGAAAGTGAGCAAACATTTCAAGATATCATTTCAGTGGGGTGTTGGGCATTGTCTAGAGGACTCTCTGGATTATTGGATTCTGTAGGATACACTCTTTTGACTAACTTTCTGACAGTCAGTTTATAACTCTGTAGGAAGGTAAGTCATAAAAAATAGCTAAGCAAAAGCAAATGATTCTTGTTTATAGCCATGAAAATAAATGTTGTCTTGTAATAATGCAGTTTATTTCCATCCTATAGAAAAGACTGACCCTTCTGAATTACATTTGTTACCCTATCGGATAGTAACCAGCTCTGCATCTATTAGCAAATTCCTCTTGCAATGCTCAACTGTTATTATCTGTGTTCTTCAAATTCTTTTAACTGCTCTTACCATCTTATTGGTTTCATTATTAACCAATTAATTGAGGCTGGGCATGGTGGCACACATCTGTAATCTTAGTACTTGGGAGGCTGAGACAGGAGGATCCCAGGTTTGAGGTCAGTCTTAGCAACTTAGCAAGACCCTCAGCAACTAAGTGAGACCCTGTTTCAAAGTAAAAAGTAAAAACGGGCTGGGGGGTGGCCAGGTATGTGGTACATGCCTGTAATCTCAGAACTTGGGAGGCGGAGATAGGAGGATTGTGCTAGACAATTTTACCCTTAGCCCTGTTTCAAGAGTGATAAAGCTGGGTATATGGCACATGCCTGTAATCCAAGAACTTGGGAGGCTGAGACAGGAGGATCACAGGTTTGAGGACAGTAAGGTAGCCTAACGAGATTGGACTTTTTCAAAACAAAAAATGAAATTAGGCTGGGGATGTAGCTTGGATGTAGAATGCCACTGAGTTTAATCCCTAGTACTCCCCCCAAAAAAGAAAAAAGTGACAGAAACAAGGGTCCTCTCCTACTTTGAAAGCTCCTACCCCTCCTTGCCTGTACTATGCTCCAGTCTATCTGCCTTTCTCTTTTTCCTTTGTATAGACAATAAACATGCATTAGGTACAAGAAAATCTCAAACTTCCATGAGCTATAACCATCCCAGAGGCCAACTTGTCCCCATGCATTTCAATCCAAAGTGGTCAGATCACAAATCAAGTTAATTATCCACCTGAGGCAGAGAAATGAGGTGTGGTTAATTTTTTTTCCCCCCAGTACTGGGGACTGAACTCAGGGGCGTTCTACCTCCGAGCTATACCCCCAGCCCTATTTTTTATTCTTTATTTTGAAACCGAGTCTCACTAAGTTGCGGAGGGCCTCATAAGTAGCTGAGGCTGGCCGCGAACCCAGATCCTCCGGTCTCAGCCTCCTGAATGCTGGGATTACAAGCGTGGGCCACCATGCCCCACAGGTGTGGTTAATTGGATAAACTGATGTACAGGGTGGCTAGCAAGCATAGAAACAAGTGAATACATTATGAATAATTTATTAGTATTTTGTTACAATTCATAAGAATATATTATCATTGTTGCAATCAGTTGAAAACCTGGAATGAAAGCAGTGAGGCTCATCAAAGAGATACACAGATGTCAACCACATACATGAAAAGATGTGCAGATGTTTATAGTAGCTTTATTTATAATTGTCAAGACTTAGAAGTAACAGCAGGGTGTGGTGGGTAATCCCAGTACTTGCGAAGCTGGGACAGGAAGATCACAGGTTTATGGCCAGTCTCAGCTAATTAGTGAGACCCTGTTTCACAATAAAAAATAAAAAATGGGGCTGAGGGTGTAGCCCAGAGGTAGAATGCCCGGGTTCAATCCCCAGTACCATAAAACAAACAAACAAACAACAAAAAACTTAGAAACAACCAAGGTGATCTTCAGTACGAAAATGGATTAAAGTATGAAGAGCTAAAAAGAAATGAACTATCAAGCCATGAAAAGACATGGGGGAAATGTTAAGATGTTACTACGCGAAAGACGCCATTCTGAAAAGGCTAATTTTTGTATGATTCTCCTTATATAACATTTTGGTATAGGCAAAACTTTGGAGACAGTAAAAAAATGAAGAGTTGCCTGGGGTCGGGAGGGAGGGAGAGCACACGGAAGCCTCTTTAAGGCAGTGAAACTAGTCTGCATGGTACTGTAATGGTGGATACATGCAATTACAAATTTGTGCTAATTCATAAAATATGCAGTACCAAGACTGAACCCTAAAATGATGGACGCTAGGTGATAATGATATGACAGTGTAGGTTCATCAACTATAAAAAACGTGGTACTCTGGTGGGGAATGCTGGTAATGGGGGAGACTATCCATGTGTGGGGTCAGGAGGGATATGGGGTATCTCTGTACCTTCTTTTCAATTTTGCTTTAAATCTAAAACTGCAAAAAAAAAAAAAAAAAAAAAAAGCCTAATTAAAAAAAAATTTGGGAAATAAGACTTGGATAATCTCTGGAGCTGAACCTAGAGCTCCTGGCGGTATCTTTTCTGGCCCTATGGTTTGCCAACTACAGGGTTCATAGTGTGTGCCCAGGAACCAGAACTCCCCAAGTGCTGACTGGTTCCCACCAACAATCAAAATCCTAAAGATCTCTTTCTAAAAACTTCTATAAACAGTGCACTAACTCTTAGACTGGAATACTGATTTTTAATAAACGTTTGCCTTTTGCCAGCAAATCAAGTTGTGGAATAAAACTATTCTTTGTGACCGGTAATAGAAACTTTAAATAGTGACTAGCTTTCCAGAGTTTTGTAATATTTGTTTCGTGGCTCAGACCAATGTAAGATTTTATTTAAGCAGTAAGTGACTTTAATGTAGTCATTTCTTTTTCATACATGAAACCAACTTTCTCTAATCAATTATTGAAAATAAAAAATTTTCAGATAGATCAGTCCTAATACAAGTAACTATAATTTAACAATTTCTAATATCTGATATGAGATAGATACATTTTTAAGTAAACTAGCTGGCTGCTAAGAAAAAAAAATGGAAGAATAGAAGTTAGAATAGAATAGAATAGAAGTTAAAATATTGTCTTATAGCTGGGCGTGGTGGCACATGCTTGTAATCCTAGTACTTGGGAGGCTAAGACTGGAGGACCACAGGTTCAAGGACAGCCTCAGCAATGTAGTGAAGCTCTCAGCAACCTAGTAAGACCCTGTTTCCAAATAAGAAATAAAATCTGTCTGGGGATGTAGCTGCTGGGTTTAATTCCCAATGCCACTCAAATCAAAACAAAAATATTGTCTTACTATTTGCTGAGGATTTCTCAGGAATAAATACTAAAATATATTTAGTTTCCTTCATTATTAGTATGGATCATCTCAGTTATCATTTGATCTTGATAGACTACTAAAATTTTATGATGATAAATAAAATCCTTCTAGCATCAGACACATGCACATTTGCTCTCTATTTCTCATCATCTGCCTTTTCCACATGAAGGACCAAAGCCACACTCCTGAGAGTGGAGCTTTGCTTTCTGCAGAATTCACTAAAGCAGTACACTCAGCATTACATCATCTC
>PVLC010000471.1:11108-82906 GCA_004027655.1 Graphiurus murinus
GTACTGGGGATTGAACTCAGGGGCATTCTACCTCCGAGCTACACCCCCAGCCCCTTTTTATTCTTTATTTTGAAACAGAGTCTCACTGAGTTGCGGAGTGCCTCACTAGGTAGCTGAGGCTGGCCGCGAACCTGGATCCTCCGGTCTCAGCCTCCCGAATGCTGGGATTACAAGCGTGCGCCACCACGCCCGGCTAACAATGGTGGTTTTAAAATATATATCTTAGCACAACAATGGACTTAGCACTAATGGTTTCTTACTATGTTGGTGTAATTCTTTGAATCAATTTAGGATGCTGATGATAAGAAACCACACTTTTGAATGTTTCTTAGGTCATGGGGGAAGTTGTAGATAGACCAATTGACATTAGGCAGCAATGTCAAATAACTTCTCTTGTTCCTGGATTCCTTAAATACACGCCACTGAAGTTACAGCAGTCATACGTTCAAAAGTTTAAAAATCTTGTCAGTATAAATTTACTGTCATTCTAAAATAGACATTTAAACATTTCAAGCTGTTGTTTTCCCAAGGAAGTGAAAAGTTGGAAGGTTTTCCCTATTTACATAGTGGTTAGCCAGTTATGCATTACAACAGTGGAGTAAAACAGAATAAATTATCTACAGAATTAAAGCAGAGGAATAGAAATTTCTAAAATCAAAAATTCTATATTAAGCTATAATGGATTAACACTTTGAAATAAAAAACTTAAACACCCTGTTACTAAAGAATAAGCAGAATGAAAGTGTGCCTAGGGAAGGAATTTCAAAATCAAGTATTAACTTAGTATAACCAGTTTTAAAGAGTCATAGGGAATCTGTCCCCCATAAGCTGTTCTTGGTGCCTGTCTTACAGGACCCTCTGAGGTAAGTGATAAAACCTGGCCTCTGCCCTAAGTTCTTCTAAATCTCCTAACCAGAAATAAGAATCAGCACTGTTCATCTTTCAATCATTTCCATGAATATGAATACTTTGAAAAAGCACAAGTAAAGATTTATCTAAGCAGTAACCAAAGAAAAGGAACAATGTCATATAATAACAATTCCTCTTATTTCTGGCTTATATAGGCTAGATGATCAGCTAAAAGGTACATATATATTTGTAGTCCAACAAGACTCTGAGGCATAAGGATCCCATTTTATAGCTTTGTTAACTGAGACTTAGAGAAGTTAAATAGCTTTTAAGTGGCAGAGCCAGAATTCAAACCAGGATCTGTCTGACCCAAGAGGGTGACACCTACTACATATTCTGTAGACTGCTTACTGTATAGGAGTGATCATACTACAGTTAATTTCAAGGAAAGCAATGAAAAAATCAATCACTGAAGCTCTAATTGAGACAAAGAGCCTAAATGGCATGACAGAAACTGTAGAGAACTTAAATAGCATATACGGGTATCTCACAGTATCTGTGGTGGTAGGTTTCAGGAACCCACTCAAATACCAAGATCCAAAGATGTTCAAGTCCTTGGTATAAAATTGTATAGTCTTTGCATTAACCTACACATACCTCCTGTATACTTTAGATTATCTCTAGATTACTTATGATACCTAATACAATGTAAATGCTATGATGTTCAGAGAATAAGCCAAGAAAAAGAGTCTATACATGCTCAGATGCAATTTTTTTCCTAATAATTTTGATCCACAGTTGGTTGAATCCACAGATACAAAGAGCCAACTGTAGTGCACTTAATCTAAGTAACAAAGGAAATTGGAATGATGATTATGATGTTTCTGATGTCACTGGGTAATTTACTTCTAAAAGTAAAATAATTGGTTTCATGTTAAGCATTTACTATAAGTCTTAAGACATTTTCTACATCTCTCTCTGCCTCTATTGGAAAGGTGAAGCTACTCCAACATTATTTCTGGGGAGACTACATCTCCCTTAAATAATTTAAATAATACTAGGACTATATTTATTTCCTATCAGTGAGGACAAAGTCTCAGAAGCAGTTACATTTCCAGATTAAGTAAGTGAAACAGAAAGAACATCTGCATCACAATATATATAGTCTGGGTAAAAAAAGATTTCAGCTGTAATGTACCAGAGGTTTTATTGAAATTTCTAGTCTCTGAGTTTCTGTGGGGACATATAAAAATTACTGAATGGATCCAGGTAAGGTGTCACTGGGTGTTGCACTGTAATCCCAGCTACTCAGGAGGCTGAGGCAGGAGGATCACAGGTTTGAGGTCAGCCTGGGTAACTTAGCAAGATCCTATAGGGACAAAAGGAGATAGTGGGGAAGTCCTTACAGATCGAAATCTTTTGTGTGAAATAAATGTAGATTGGAAGATCTTTGATGTCTTTTATAAAAATTATAAATAACCATAATAAATTACTGAACATCAACTATATGCAGAGTACAACATTAGACCCTAATCTACTTATACTGATGTTCACTGGTATTCAAAAGTGGCTCAACAAGGCCGATGCCAGACTGTGTTCAGCTCCTACTGGATAACTTTATCATCCTCTACCATAATGCAGAAGCTCCAGAGGCAATATCTGAAGGCAGGAACAAAACATGTAGAAAAACAACTAACATTATATTAAACTTCACATTTGCAAAGCGTTGTCACAGGCATCTGTTCATCTGATCCTCCCAAGAATCCCGTGAGGTGTACATATTATGCCTGATTTATGGATGGTCTAGTAAGTGCCCAGGGGCATTCTACCTCAGAGCCACACCCCAGCCTTATTTTTTATTCTTTATTTTGAAACAGGGTCTCATTAAGTAGCTGGGGCTGGCTAGGAACCCGTGATTTTCCTGTCTCAACCTCCCAAGTACTGAGATTACAAGTGTGCATGACCACAGCCAGCACAAAATAATATTTAAAAATCTAAAAATTCCAACATCTTGTTTTTAAAGGTCCAAACACCAGTGCTTCCTATCTTTGTGGAAAAACTTAAAGAGAGATTTATCTAATACTAAGATCAGAACTACTGCAATGTCATTCATAAAAACAAAAGTTGCTTTGTAACATTAGGAGGATGAAGGAATAGAAGACTGTCTTAAATTAGGTTTGAAAAGAAAACAGTAAAACAGCATTATGATGCCTCTATCAGATAAGATGCCAGTTTCTTAAGATGGCAGGAGGCAATGCCTTTTTTTTTTTTTTCAGAATAGTAAAAGCAAATCTGACTTAACTAAGTGCAATATTTCATTTCTTTTATTCTGAACAGGTTTTATTGCCACAGTCCAAAAAATTGTTCATTCACTCATTAAAATACATTCTTAATTTCAAAAGCCTTCCTTTACAAAAGAGCAAAGCAAAGCACAAATATCAGGTTGTGACAAAGACAATGTAAACCTTACATTTCATTTTAGAGATCATGTGACCACAGCACAGAGTAGCTGAGCACAAAATGACACCAGCTGATCTAACCCTCCTTCTGCCATGTTCATATTCATATTGTTACAATGACGCCATATATCACCTCTACCTTGCTTTTGTACTGCACATGTTTCAATTATAATTTGCTAAGGAATTCTAAAACAAATCTACTTTTTCTAGATAGGGTATTATTATTAAAAAAACAAAATACTATGAAAATAAAAGGAACACCATGATAAATAAAGTCAGTCCCTCACAGTATTTGCTTATAGTCTAGTCGAGAAGAGTATAAGCAATTTAAACAGACATGACACATCGTTCTTAGGAAATGCCTGGCGCAAAAGGAAAACATAACAGAATATTGAACTGTTAAATGAAAACAGAAGCCCAAGAAGGAGTTACCACTTGTAAGCAAATGTGATAGGGAAGAAAGGGAATGTAAAAGTGTCCCAGGCAGAGAATAGGTATGAAGGTGAGCACAGGACTATATACAAAGTGGAAGGATACTATGGCACAGGTATGGTAAGATAAAGCATTGGAAGTTATTCAGGACCCAATCAGTGTTTGGCTTTGTTCATCATGTTAGAGAACTAGGTTTACCCCGAAGGCAAATAAACAGCGTTCTAGATTTTCATATTGTACAGAACATACTGTTAAGTAAGTAGGGAGCCCTGCGAGGAGACCAGTACAGTCAGGTGAGAGCCTAGGGCGCCTGAGATCAGAGATGGAGGGTCAAGCACAGATCTAGCAGATATACAGGAGGTCGATAAAGCTTGGTGACTAACTGCGGAAGGAGCAGGCTAGGGGTTCTGAGGCAGCTCTTAAGTCTGGCTTGAGAGCAGACTCGCTAAAACAAAAGTTACAAGTGTGAAAAAGGCATTCTACTTCAACATGGCCTGAGGAGATTTCAAAGCAGTCCCTACAAAGAAAGACTGGCCATGGATACAGAAACATGGGCATGCTGGAGCATTCACCAAAACCTTCAGGTCTGAAAAGGAATTGGAATTGATGCTTAAACATTAGCTCTCTAGAAAAACTGAAACTACAGCCAACCTGAGAAAAATCTAGGCCTTACATATAGAAAGAAGCAGAGACCAAACAATCGTGCAATAATGGGAGGATCGGATCCAGAGCCAGCGCCTTACCGTCAGCATCTGGGCAACCTCCCCCTCCCCCATTCCCCCTCCCTGTCTCCGGGAAAGTGTTTCCCGGAGCCGCTCCTCCTTTCCCCGGTTCTGATCCACGCCTGGGGCTGCGGTTTCAGTCGCCATCACTTCTCCAGCATCCCATTGCTTCCCGCTTCCCGGTCCGGCCTCCAGTGACCCGGCCTCAGCGCTCCAGGCCTAGCCACTCAGCCACGGCCCCCTCCCCGCCCGGCCTCCCGCCGCCCAAGCATGGCATCTCGGGGTCAGCCTCTGCTCCCAGGCCTCCAACTCCAGGTCATCAGCCTGGCCTCCCAGTTCCTGGGTCTCGGCCCCCAGCTCAGACTCTCGTCCCCAGCCTGCACTGCTCGCCCCCTCAACCCTAGTCGTATCAAAACAAAGGATCCGCAGCCTAGATCGTCCACCTCTTCCAGTTCCTCGCAGCTGCAGGCACAGACGGGTCCCCGAGGTTGGTACTGGGCTTTGGAGGGTGGAGGGAGCGGCCTTGGGGCGGGCTGCAAAGAGGCGAGAAGGGCGGACGGCCGCACTCACCGTACGACCCTCGCAGGCTTCAGACAGCTGCAGCCCCCGAAACGCTCCGCGCCTGCACGGCTTCCGCCGCCTGCAGCCGGGAAAAATGAGTAGAGAGCTAGGCCCCGCCTCCGAGCCCGGCACCGGCTCCGCCTCTTAGACTCTGCGCTCTGGTTGGCCCGGAGAGGTTCCTCCAGCCCCGCCTTAACACGCCCCTTCCAGGGTCCCGCCCCGCCTTCGACCAGCACGCTCTGGTTGGCGGAGACTTGTATGTCATGCCCCGCCCCCGACGTGCTATACACCATCTCCCCGCCCCCGAAGCGAAGCGCGTCCTTCAAGCCCTGGCCCCGCCCTTCAGCATGTCCCTTCAGCAGGCTGGCTCAGCCTCCAACAAGCCCGCTCTGGCAGGCGGAGTCACGTGAGTCCAACCCCGGTCTGCCCCTCCCTGGGCCCCAGGGAGAACGTCGCTACCTTCTCCCCCATCACCCCCCCTCCCCCGCGCCTTCCTGCCTCGTCCGCCCGCCCTGCGCGCTGGCCCCGCCCCCTGCCGGATTTGAAGTCCGCTTCCCGCGCTCCGCAGGGGACTTCCAGGCTTCTGCCACGACCTTGATTTCCCGAGGTAAATTAAGGTAGACCCACTGGCTGCGCCTGATCGGAGGGCACAGAGAAGAGAAACGGGGCTCTTTCCCAGTCTGAGCTCTTGGAGGGAGGGGAGCTGGCTGAGACCCGCCCTGGTAATCTCTACTTCCTTTGAAATGCCCTCAGGGCTTTCCTTAACCCACGCCCCCTCCAGTTTCCTGCCCCTAAATCAAACTTGCCTTTCTCATTCCCACCTATTTTGAGTCATGCATTGATTTCGGACTCTGATGCAGACTGTGAAGTGTTTTCAGAGAATATACCAACACACATGAGCAGAAAATTCTGCATCAGTTTTCGAGTTTATGACATACCAACCCCATGACAGAATTAACTTACCTCCGTTGCTTTTGCCTACTTAGGTGTAAGTCGGACTATATTCTGTGTAAAAATATACAGGGTTTTACATAGGGCTGCCATTGGTTGTGTGTTTACTCCAATCTCTTACATTTTCATAATATATTTTCGTATTTTATCCTTTCAGTAACACCTTGAGGAGGGAATTTCAATTCCCATTTGGGGTTAAAGAGGTTAAGTGGTTTTCTCTTGCTAAACTGAGAGTCACAGTAGTTAAACTGAGATCTCAGAAATAAAACTTGGGCCTTTATTCTTCCCCAACAGAACAGGGTCCAGTGTTGGCTGTCCTTTTTCTGCAGCAGTAAAATGAGGAGTAGTGCCCAGACTCCTTCCTGTGCTAAACTTTTATCTGCTGCAGTAAAATGAGAACGAGGATCCACTCATCCTTAATAGTGGTTCAGCCAGGCAGTAATTTGCAAGAAGAGGACTAATTTGTTGGCCAAGTCCTCTTTAGCTGATTGTGGTGCCCAGACCCCTTCCCCATGCTTAACTTTATTGCCAAAATGATGCTTCAGATAAAGCATCAGTGGCAGTTTTCTGTTTTCCTGGAAGTTATGCTAATTTAGTTTAGAAAAGCTTCAATTACAGCAAAACAACAGGAGTCAGTCTCTTCCTAGTGACTCTGTAATTTCTCTTCACAGAGGTGGCAGAATTTGATCTGGGATCTGAAGGGGAAGGATTCAGGAAAAGCAACTGAGGCCTTCGAGGTGAGAGAAATAAGACGGCTTCTGATGTGGTCCAGGAGTAGGAAGTGGTCCTTATCATTCATCTGGTGAGAAAGCTGAACAAGAAATGTAATAGGTAAGCAATTTAAGACCAGAATCTGGAGGGGAGTTTAGATTTCATGAGGTAAAGTATAGTGTGAATTAAGTGATGCTATGAATCATTAATTAGTATCCCTATGAGAAGTTTTGAAGATGGTTTAAGGATCATTAGTCTGGCAGAATTAATGCTGTTTGAATGGAAGACCGCTGGCAGAGGATAGAATAGAGGAAGTAGCAACGCTACTTATATGGCTATAAGCTTTCTTATCCCATGGGATAGGCTTTTGGAAAATTTAAATATGAGTGACTTCTGTTCAAGCATAGAGAGGCAAAGTGACTGAAGTGTGTGTGTGGAGGAGAGAACAAATCCAGTCAGTTAGGTTCACTTTCTTAAGATGTTATTTATCCAGGAAGTTAACTTATATAATAACAGTTCTGTAAGTGATTTTTAATCACATATTTTAGGATGAATACTTAAGCAGTGAGAGAAATAATATAAATGCATTATAATAGGGCAGGAAAGGGTAATACTAAGAAAATATTGTCAAATACCAGAATACTATTAAATATTACTACTAGAATATTGCCAGGGAAATACTGATGAATGTAATCCCAGAGGAAAGGGAGAAGTTGGAGTTGGGGGATAGGGGTTAATCAATGATTAGAAATAAAGAGACCGGGAGATCTGGGCCAGGGAGAACCATGACAAGGTCACTGCAGGTCTCCCTAGAAGCCAATGAGTATGAAGCAGGTGTACCCCTGATCCAGCTGCTCCTGAGAGCCAGCCACAAGGAGTCATAGCTGGGCAAGTCTGGGCACAAACTCAGGGAAGCCAGGGCTACTTAGATCTCTACTTAGATCTGAGTTATCTCTCCATATCTATCGCCATTGGTCCTTCTCCCATTATTACTCTGAGAGAACTAACCCATCCTTTTTTCTAGCTTGACCACCTTTAGTTGTAAAATTGGCGTGAAGTATGGCTAAGCATTCTTGTACAATGTTAAGTAAATAATAGAGCTCATTAAGCTGACTCTTTTAAAATACAAGTATTTTCCACTGGAACTTGGAAACTGTTACCCTAAATAGTTTGGATATCTGGATGAAAAGGAGCTCTGATATATAATTATACAAAAGAGCAGCAGTACTCTTTCCCCACCAGGAATTAAAAGCATTTCTAATATGGTGACATATTCTCCTAGAGGGTAGGCATGAGGAATATGATAGTCCCAAACCAGAATGCCAGATGCCTTCCTCTTCTCCAATTCCTTTGCTTTTGTCATTTAACCCTCCTGCTCAAATAGTCCAAGCCCCAGTTGTCTTCTGATCCTTACCCCAGCTGTTAACATTTTCAAGCTGCAAAGAATTGGAGGACAGGATATATACTGATCTTTTTTTCTTCTGTTGATGCTCATGGTTTCCCCAGGCCAGTGTGTCTTCAACTGGTTTTCCATTATACTCTATGATTTTCATGAATGACATACTCCCATGGTCATATTAGGATTTCTGCAAAATAATAATAAATTTTTTTTCTGATAAGAGTTCAAGCCAGGTGTAGTGCTCATGCATGTAATTCCAGCTAGTTGGGAGGCTGAGGCAGAAGTTTTACAAGTTTGAGGTCAGCCAGAGCAAAAAGCAAAAAACCCTACAAGAGCTGGGGTGTAGCTCAGTGACAGAACGCTTGCCTAGGGTGCAGGCAGTCTTGTGTTCAATCCCCAGTATTGCAAAAAGAAAAAAAAATCATAAAAATGTTTCAGTATTACTACGTCTGATTATCCACATGATTATTCCTAGTCGGTTATTGGTTAGATACTATGATTTAGATATGATTGCATTTTTTTTATTGGTGCATTGTAATCTTACATCTTGATGAGGTGTGAGCTGGTAAAGGCATACATACACACAGCAATATATGAATGCATTCTATGTTTATTTCTTCATTAAGCACAGTGGACTTAGTTGAAAGTTACAAATTTTATAGAATAAAGTCAGTTTCTCAGTTAGGTTTATCTGAATATAGTGGATTATTTTCTGGATGTGAAACAGATTAAATTGACTATTCAGAATCTTATCTAGACTAAAGAACCATAGCACTTTGTGTGTGTTGCTAGGGATTAAACCCAGGGCCTCACAATGCTAGGCAAGTTCTCACTTAGCTACACCCCAGCACCTTCTTTTTTGTATTTTTGAGATATGATCTTGCAAATTGCCCAAGGTGGCCTTGAATTATTGATCCTCCTGCCTCAGATTCCTGAGTAGTTGGGATTACAGGCCTGTGCTACCACACCAGGCTAAGAACCATACTAGTTTGTACTGACAAATTAAAGTCGGTTTTGTTTTTTTTTTAGTTGCTAATTTCCTCAATCCAGTGACATAATATTCTTTTTCCATGCATATCTGTTATCCAATTTATATTGATAACTCTAGAATTATGTTTCTGTTTCTTAGTTTATAATTTTCATGTGGATTAGGGTAGAATTAGGGTGAGAATAATCTTTTTTACATCTGTATAGTTGATGTCAGATTTTAAACCTTGATAATATGACTTTTTTCCTGAAAGATCATAATATTCCTCTCTCCTTTTACTCACTTAAGATAATTGTTTTTCCTTTCAAGGAAAACCTTATCATTTGCCAATGAGCTTGTGTTGCTGCAGTTTTCTGCTAAAATTCAAGACAAAAGCAGTGCCATGAGTAAATAGTTTACCCTCAAATACTTAATATATATACTGTTTCACTTAAAACTAATATATATCTTTTTTTTCCTTTTTTTTGTGGTACTGGGTATTGAACCCAAAGGTATTCTACCTTTGAGGTATACCCCCAGGCCAATTTTATTTCTCACTAGGGTGACAAGAGTCTCACTACTTGCTGAGGCTGTCCTCGAACCTGTGATCCTCCTGTCTCAGCCTCTCAAGTGCTGGGATTATAAGTGTGTGCCACCACTCCCTGCTCTAATATCTTTCTACATGGGTAAATTGTGGCATCAATAATATTAATGAAGAGAGAAATTGTATTAGTTAGGTATTTTTCTATAAAAACCAGCCCCAAATTTATCGGCTTACCACTCAGCAATTTTATTTTTTGTTACTGTACTCTTTTTTTGGGGGGGGGGGGTACTGGGGATTGAAATCAGGGGCATTCTACCTCTGAGCTATACCCTCAGCCCTATTTTTTATTCTCTATTTTGAAGCCGAGTCTCACTAAGTTTCGGAGTGCCTCACTAGGTAGCTGAGGCTGGCTGCGAACCCGGATCCTCTGGTCTCAGCCTCCCGAATGCTGGGATTACAAGCGTGCGCCACCACGCCCGGCTCGTTACAGTACTCTTAAGTTGGGCGGGCAGTTCTGAAGGTCTGTCCTGGACTCACTTGGGCAACTCATGCATTGAGCTCAGATGATGGCTGGGTGATCCAAAATAGCCTAACTCACATATCGGACAGCTGCTGCAGGCTGCTGGCTGAGCTGCCTCATTTCTTCTCCATGTGACCTTTCGCCCTCTGTGAGCCTAGAGTTATAGCATGGCAGCCTCAGGGCAGAACTCCAGCACAGCCAAGTCTGGTGCAGAATCACCTATTAAGCCTCTGCTTGTTTTACATTTGTCTGTGTGACATTGGCCCAGGTCAAGTCCAGAGTTAGTATGGAGTGAGCTTAGATGGCATCTTGCTAGAAAAATTGGCAAAAAAAAAAGAGTTTGTAGTGACATTTAAGTGAAGGTATGCTTAGAAGAGAATAATTATCCTTATTAAAAGTTGTGTGGAAGAGGAGAGGAGAACAGAGGAAAAGGGAGCTAAGAGCCGCATGTTGGTGCCTAGAAGTAAAGTCTAGTTAAGAAATAATAGCAGAAGCGTGATGGTCAAGGTAGCACGAGCTGAGCCAGGCAAGTGGCACTTGATGCAATAAGGTAGTTATAATAAAGGTCATAATGATACAAAAAGCATGAGGCATGAGGCTGTATAATTTGCAAAACATTTTTATATGTCTTACCACATTTATCCTTATGATACTAAGTAAAATATTCAAGATGATATTAATTCCTTTTTTATAGTTAATTAAACCAAAGTTCCGGGAGCTCCATTAACTTTTCTGTGGTTGCAACGCTATTAGATGGAAGAGTTGGGATCTAAGGATTTCCGATAGCCAGCCCTGGTTTTGGTCTATGGTAAACTTCATGTAAATAATAAAATATAAAGCAAACAAAGACATAAATGTCAGGAAGTGAGTTTTTGCAATTTTATGAAATGCAGTATATTCCAAAGAAAGAAATCAATGGCCTTTTGTTTGTTTGGTTAGTAACTGAATCTTACATGGGATAGGATGTATTCTCCTCATGCTTCTGAGCCAGTGACGGGGAAATGGGAAGCAAAACTGAGGCAAATTGAAGAACGAGCGTCTCACTATGAGAGGAAACCGCTGTCCTCGGTGTATAGACCAAGATTATCTAAGCCGGAAGAACCACCCTCCATTTGGAAGCTGTTTCATCGACAAAATCAAGCATTTAATTTTGTTAAGAGCTGTAAAGAGGTAATTGCTTCATCCTCTTTTTTGTTTTGTCTTTTTTTTTTTTTTTTTTTTGGAACAGCTATAACTCAAGATTTCTAAAAATACCTATTTGTCTTCATTTCAGATCATGTTTTCTATCAATAGAATTTAATGGCAATCTTAATATCACATGATATTGAAAAAATATCCCTTGAAATCATTAACCATTTAATTGATATTAGTAATAAAAAGAATGATACACTTAGTCCCATTTAGCCTAAAAATGTGTAATGACATTTATTTATTTATTTTTTGCAGTACTGGGAATTGAACCTAGGGGCATTCTACCTCTGAGCTACATCCCCAGCCCTATTTTTAGTCTTTATTTTGAAACAGGGTCTCACTAAGTTGCCGAGGGCCTCACTAAGTAGCTGAGACTGGTGGTGAACCCGGATCCTCCAGTTTCAGCCTCCTCAGTACTAGGATTACAAGCGTGTGCCACCATGCCTGGCGTGTAATGATATTTAAATGAAACTATGCATAGAAGAAGGGTGGCCATATATATTGTCAAGATGAGAAGTGGAAGAAGTGCTTGAAACATTCTAGACTTGAATATCGTGCTCAAAAATAATATATCAAATCATTGATGTACATTGTACATCCTTTGTTGAGCACTGCGGGAAATATAAAGAAGTATAAATGAAAGTAAAAATGCACAAATGAATCCAACTTAAATGTATTGTGACTCCTGGCCATTAATTATATGTAGAAGCTCAAAGTGCCTAAGTTTTGGGGAAGGGACCCTACTTTCTGTGGCATAAAAAGATTTGCTCAAATCTCATTAGAATAGGAAATATAAGAAAAACTTTTCTTAATCATTTCTTACAAACCTAATTTATGTATCAGATATTAAAATATTGACATTCATTTAAACTTGGACTTTTAATTTTTTTACTTATGTGTTTTTGTGGTACTAGAGATTGAACCCAGGCCATTCTTTCTCTGAGCTGTACCCTTAGCCCTATTTTATTCTTTATTTTGAAACAAGGTTTCACTAAGTTGCAGAAGGCCTCACTAAGTTGCAGAGGCTGGCAGCAAACCTATGATCCTCAGCCTCCCAAGTGCTGGGATTATAAGCATACCACCATTCCTAGTAAACTTGGATTTTTTAAAAAGGTAAAGGAGACTGGGCATGGTGGCGCACGCTTTTAATCCCAATACTTTGGAGTCTGAGACAGGAGGATTGCAGAATCGGGGCCAGCTTCAGCTACTTCGTGAAGCCTTCCACATTTTAGTGAGACCTTGTTTTAAAATAAAGAATAAAAAATAGGGCTGGGGGTGTATAGCTCAGAGGTAGACTGCCCCTGGGTTCAATCCCTAGCACCACAAAAATAAAAAAAAAAAAAAAAAAAAAAAGTAAAGGTATTCTTGCTGGATTTTCTGATCAATAGTCTATAAAATTTATTTCAAAAAGAATTTTTGTTAAGAATCTAAGCTCTTCTGTGATTTTTTTTTTTTTTTTTTCATTCATGACAATGAAAATAGGCTCAACAGCTACCTTTAGCTAACTGGAAACAAAACAACATATGCACGTATGCCTTTCTTAGAAGAAGCTCTTTATGGCAGTAGCCATGAATCGTTCTATTCAATTCAGTACTATTATAGCCTTTAAAAAATTCATTCTGCCAGACATGGCGGCACACATTTATAATCCCAGTACTTGGGAGGCTGAGGCAGGAGGATCACAGATTCTTGGCCAGCCTCAGCTACTTAGTGAGGCCCTCTGCAACTTAGTGAGACCCTGTTTCAAAGTAAAGAATAAAAAATAGGGCTGGGGGTGTAGCTCAGATGTAGAATGCCCCTGGGTTCCATCCCTAGTACCGCCCACAAAACACAAAACTAAACCAAAAAAAAAACCCAGAGAAACCCCCAAAACAGAATACTTTCCCACATACGCTTTTATATGTACCAGTGAATTTATTAATCTTAGTTCAATTTTTTTTTTTTTTTTTTTTTTTTGCAGTACTGGGGATTGAACTCAAGGGCATTCTACCTCCGAGCTATACCCAGCCCTATTTTTTATTCTTTATTTTGAAACTGAGTCTCACTAAGTTGCGGAGTGCCTCACTAGGTAGCTGAGGTTGGCCGCGAACCCGGATCCTCTGGTCTCAGCCTCCCGAATGCTGGGATTACAAGCGTGCGCCACCACGCCCGGCTCAGTTCAAATAATTTTTAGCAATGTTTAGAATGTCTTTAAAAATAAGTTTAATTTCATAAACTAAGAAATAAAACTATCATAGGAAGTTTAATCTAGGGTAATGGGTAATGGAGTTAACAATGTTTTCTTTCCTTTTTTTTCTCTTTTTAATCTGTAATACTAGTTTCCATCTTGTACATATATTATGTGGATGACTAAAAATAAATATAAATAATTAGATTTTGAATGCATGGATGTAGTGACTGTCTTGTTTTCAATAATATAAATGTTCATATTCCAGTTTCTTTCTTTTTTTTTTTTTTTGCAGTACTAGGGATTGAACTCAGGGGAGTTCTACCTCCGAGCTATACCCCCAGCCCTATTTTTTATTCTTTATTTTGAAACCAGGTCTCACTAAGTTGCGGAATGCCTCACTAGGTAGCTGAGGCTGACCTCGAACCCGGATCCTCCAATCTCAGCCTCCCAAATGCTGGGATTACAAGCGTGCGCCACCACGCCCAGCTATATTCCAGTTTCTGAAAACACATATGGCAAAATTCTTTAAGAACACTTAATAGCTACAGTTGAATTTAAATTAGCATTTTGTGACTTTTGTTGAATACTACTTTTTATTTTATGTAGGATGTTCATGTATTTGCTTTGGAATGCAAAGTGGGAGACGGACAACGGGTTTACCTTGTAACAACCTATGTTCAACTTTGGTTTTACTATAAATCTCGGTAAGTAGTATGTAACAGAAGAACACATTAACCTAAAGTTACATTTCTTTTATTTAATAATTTTGGTGAAATTAATTCAGGCTGAATTGGCATTCACAGTTCTTGATCACATGATTGGTTGCTCCTTTACTAAAAGAATTGAGTTCTGGAGTTTCTGGTTGTAGCAGGACTCAATAATCTCACCAGGCACTGGGGGAAAAAGTCATACACATACATATTTGTGTATCCAAAGGGAATTTTGTGAAATTTCTCTTTTGCAAGGAAATATTAAGTTGTACTGTGGTCACAAATGAATATTTACCTTATAAATTGTCTAATGAAGAAATATCTGCTTTATCTGAGTGATGAATTCAGGTATTTCTCAGACCTGAGTAATGTATGGAAAAAGGGAGCAAATTAATATGAATTCCTTGTATTGACCTTAATTACTTTCCTTTAATGTTGCTTAAGTAGCTTCAGATTTACTTATGTTTATATACATGGAACACCAGTTAGAGTATAATTCAAATTCTTAAGAAGCTGGATATGAGCTGGACGTGGTGGCCCACGCTTGTAATCCCAGCATTCGGGAGGCTGAGACCAGAGGATCCGGGTTTGAGGCCAGCCTCAGCTACCTAGTGAGGCACTTCGCAACTTAGTGAGACCCTGTTTCAAAATAAAGAATAAAAAATAGGGCTGGGGGTATAGCTCAGAGGTAGAATGCCCCTGAGTTCAATCCCCAGTACCACAAAAAAAAAAAAAAAAAAGAAAAAAAGAAGCTGGATGTGGTGACGCATGCCTGTAATCCCAGTACTTGGGAAGCTGAGAAAGGAGGATCGCAGGTTTGAATATAGCTTCAGCAATGTAGTGAGACCCTGTTTAAAAATAAAAATAAAAAGGGCTAAGGGTGTAGTTCTGAGGTAGAATGCCTCTGGATTCAATCCCCAATACTGCAAAAAAAAAAAAAATTTTTTTTTCTTAAGATGATGTGACAGATGATGTTTTGCTGAAAATAGATCTCATCTTGCAATGTACGTATGGTACTGATTTATAAAACTTACGTGTGTGCATGTTTTGAATTCCTAAACTACTTATGTCGGATGTCATCTGAACTTCACTTAGCCCAAATTATTATTTTCATTTTAAGTCAACATTCATTCTTTTTTTTTTTGGTACTGGGGATTGAACTCAGGGGCATTCTACCTCCGAGCTATACACCCAGCCCTATTTTTTATTCTTTATTTTGAAACTGGGTCTCACTAAATTGCAGAATGCTTCACTAGGTAGCTGAGGCTGGCCGCGAACCCAGATCCTCAGGTCTCAGCCTCCTGAATGCTGGGATTACAAGCATGCGCCACCACGCCCAGCTCAGCATTCATTCTTATTACCCTATGTCAAAGTCATTACTCCCATGCCAGCAAGAGTATAACTGCAAATGTGAGCATTGGAAACTTATTGAAGTCAGATCATTCAGAATTTTCTTTTTAACTATTTTTAAAACTTCATATTCCTAATGAAAATACAAATTTAGAAATTCTCATGGAAAGCTCATGGAATTTCAAGAAAATATGATCCTGGTGTTTCATTTAGCTTTTTCATCACCGTGGCCAAAATACTTGACAAACTTAGAGTAGGAAAGATTTATTTGGCTCACAGTTTTAGAGATTTAATCCAGAGAGCTGCTTATGAGGCAGAAACCCCCATGCAAGTCAGGGCAAAGGCACTCTATTCAGCTAGTTGGGAAGGAGAACAGAGAGAGAGAGGGAAGAGGGGGCCAGGAACAGTTGTCATCCCCAGTGCCATGCCTCCAGGATCCATTTCCTACAGCTGTGCCCCGCCTCTGAACCTGGCTGCATAGCCTAACACTTTAGCTTCTCTGGGGGATATTTTATATCCAGACTGTAACTCCTGGGATCCTAGTTTGAGAAAACACATTTTTTTCTCAAATTAAATTTGTTTCATGATGACACCAAAAACAAATACAGTGATATTACATAATATCAAAATCATTTGTGAAAAATAACATTTTAAGATTGACCATATTTTCTGTTTACAGAATGTTGTAGAATATGATTGTTACACCTTGTTTGATGAAAACTCTTGATACTGTGAGCCATAAACTATTGTGAGCATATTCTTTTTATCATGTTATTTCATAGTTGCATGTGATTAAAGCATTAAAGCACAATTTACACTGTACATTAGACATGAGATCAACCCCATGATTTCAAAAGTGAAAAATATCTAATGAAAAAAATCTAATGAAATTGAATTATCCAACTTAGAAAAAATCTCTTGCACTGCTATGAAGTTATTCCTGAAAATGCTGTGTGCAAGCTTTATTTTGATTTGGAATTTAACAAACCTGCCAATCCCGGAGCTGATGGGAAAAAGATGGTTGCATTACTCATAGAGGTAAATATCAGATTCAAGTTTTTATCCTATATATTTCTGTTCATCTCTTTATTAACTTATTCATTCATTCAGTGAATCTAGCCTGCTCTGTATTTCTCCTTCCTTTTCCTGCTACCTTCAGTTGCTAATGGCATTGCTAAATTTCTGAGTTTGGCCTTGAACTTGAGGTCCTCCTGTCTCAGCCTCCCAAGTGCTGGGATTACAGATGTACATCACCACTCCTGGCTGACATTTATTTTTTAATAGCATTTCTGTGAGTAAATTGTGAAAAGAAATTATAGTTCAATTTATGTCCATGTATTTTACAATATTACTATATCTGGTAAAAGAAAAGCTTTGAGAAAGTTGTGACTTTGCGAACTTTCTATGTTTTCAAATTATATATTAATTTTCTGACTTCCATTATAAATTGTTAGTTCTGGTAAAGGCCAGGTAAAGTAAAGTAATTTTCACTTAAAAATTGGGTACTGAGCTGAACTTCAAGGAAATTTTGATAAAAGAGCAGTTTCAGAGTTTTTTAAACTGGAAGGAGTTTTGGGAATCATTGTACCTTGTATTTTCATAAATGAGGAAATCAAGATCTAGAAGAGACCCATTCCTCCTCAGGCCTTACAGTTATTTATTGGCAAAACTTATGCTAAAAATAGAGCTATCTCTGTTTTCATCTAAAAGAAAATAGCATAGTTCTAGTATTTACTTTAATTCAGCTATGTCAGCCAGAAAGTAACTAAAAAGAGGAATAATATGGGCTTGTGCTGTTAAATTGTACTAGGATTATTGTTATTTATTTAAAAATTTCATGATTGCAGCTGGGCGTGGTGGCGCACACTTGTAATCCCAGCATTCGGGAGGCTGAGACCGGAGGATCCGGGTTCGCGGCCAGCCTCAGCTACCTAGTGAGGCACTCTGCAGCTTAGTGAGACCCGGTTTCAAAATAAAGAATAAAAAATAGGGCTGAGGGTATAGCTCGGAGGTAGAATGCCCCTGAGTTCAATCCCCAGTACCGCAAAAAAAAAAAAAAAAAATTTCATGATTGCTGGGTATGGTGGAATACACCTGTAATCCCAGTAGCTGGGAGGCTGAGACAGAAGGATCACAGGTTCAAAGCCAGCCTCAGCTGTATAGTGAGGCTGTCAGCAACTTAGCAGTACTCTGTTTCCAAATAAAAAATAAAATCAGTCTGGGGGTATATCTCAGAGATAGAATGTGCCTGGGATTCATCTCCAGCAACACATACACACACACACACACACACACACACACAAAAATCATGATTGTATTGCATGAAGTTATATTAAAATATATTAAATATATTGACTATTATTTGGTCTTAAAGCAGGTATTAACATCAATTAACTTTTTTCTTTTAGATGTTAACGAAATTATTGTTTTATTTTACTGGGAATTGAACTGAGGGACATTCTACTTTCAAGAAATACCCCAGCCCTTTTAAATTTTTTTTTTTTTTTGAAGCAGGATCTTGCTAGGTTGTTGAAGTTGGCCTCAAACCTGTTATCCTCCTGTCTCAGCCTCCCAAGTACTGGGATTACAGGTATCTGCCTCAATACTTGACTAGATGGTAATTTTATAAATGATAATTTTATAGCTTTTAAAATATATCCGGATTAAAATGTTTATGTAAGGGATATTTGCTAATTGTGTTGGATCTTTACATGTTTGATTTTAAATTTTTTTGTGAAATGTGTGCAAATACTTTTGAAAAAAACACATTTATACACACACACACAATGTTAGCTTTCTTCTGCCCTGAAGCAAAAGAAATATATGTAAAATCTCCCTAAAGCCCACAAGTAAAAACAAGTTATATTTTTCTTCAAATAGCCATTGAAACTTTAGAAATAAATTTAAATTCTTTATTTCAGTATAGTTGGTAAATTGTTTTTAACTTTTAACCTTAATTATGTTTTAATAATTCTTAAGTATTGACTTTTTCTGGTGTATAATACATTTCTATAGTCTAGAGTTGAATTTCCTGTGTAGAGTCAAGGAATTAAGATTCAGAGATTTTCATTGGCATTGAAGTGTGGTGATGCTATTAACAAAGAAGTACCACATTATATTAGAAACTAGAACTATCCCTAGTGAAATCAACAGCAGTATACATTCCATTTGTAACACAGATTAACGAACATGTGTGGCAAAGATCATTTAAGTGTTTATTTTTTCATCCTAATTCATTACATCATCTTATCCAAATAAATATTGAACAACAGTTAATCTGTATCAGTGAAACTCAGAAAAAAATTGTAGAAATCTAAATTCAAAATTATATAATATTTTTATTTAACATGTCTATCATATTTATAGAACAATTTACATTAGGATTATTTTACTTAATACAATGTTTTATAAATAATCATTGAAATTAATTTCATGTGTTGGTTACTTTGTATACAAGTTTATAGTCAGATACTTTTTATTTTGAGTCTGTGTGAGAAAGCATAAATTAGCTTAGCGTTTATCTTTAACTTAAGTGATAAATAACTGGTTATCATATTAATGCCCTTTGATTCAGTAATTTAACTGACAAATTTTGATAAGTCACTTCTACCAATTAGGTCAAATTCTAGTTCTAATGCATTTTGTCAGGTAATATTGCCCAATCGATCATATATTTTGACCTCTAGATTTTATAACATTTAAATAACTACACACCTTATTTGAAGTTTAACTTGGGAAAGAGAAATCAGGAGAGTATGATTCTGTATATGACCTAAGGAGTCACTAAGTTTATTCAAATACTTTTAGCCTCTACCAAGTGGCAAGAGGTATGCCTGGGCCCTAGGAACGCCGTGGTCACAGAATTTTAGTCTAACAGAGGCTGATGAATTAGGATAAACTTAGCTGCCATAAAAAGGACCCCAGATTAAAGCGATTTAAACAAGATAGAAATTTCCCTCTCTCATACTAGCCAAGAAGGCTCCATTGTGTTAGGTACTCAGCTTGTTGCTTTGTTATTCCATATTCATATTGCTGTTTCCATATTCATATTGTCCAAGATGGCTAGGACTAGTATGTCTACACTCTCGTCATAAAAAATGAGGATGGCGAGGGTTTGCCCCTTGCTTTTAAGAGTGTAACTTAGATGTGGCACACTTTCCCTCTTTTCACATCCTATTGGCCAGATGTAGTCACAGCCTCGTATTTTGCTGTAAAGGACTCAGAAATATGGTGTTTATTGTGGATGGCCTTATACTTGGCAACAAACAGGGATTCTGTTTCTGCAGAAGAAGGAGAGATCATATATTAGGCGATATTCTGTAATACCGAGGAAACTGGTGTGTCACATAAATTAATATAAAATTGTAGTTGTGTAAGTACTACAAAGAGACAGAGTACATGGGGTAATTTGACGTAGATAGGGAGGTCATGGAAGTAGCCTCTGTGGAAACGGTTGTGTACTGAAGAAGAGTAAACTTGGAATATCATGAAGGGCAGTATGGTACTCTAACAATGCCAAAATAATGTTATTAAATACAACTTCCTGCATAACTATTAGGTAAGCAAGTGGTTGGCAAACACTTTTGCAAACATTTTTGCTATTCAGCAAAACCCCACATGGTTGTTCTCAGTAGCTTTGGTTTGCAAATGGTAAGACCGAAGCTTCAAGGAAGTGCTTGTCTTTAGGCCGCAGAGCTGGTATTTTTCAGCAGTTGCATGTGCCAGGCACTGTGCTAACTCCTCAATCGCATTCTCTCTCCTTACAACTCCAAAAGTAGGTGCTATTATTATTCCCATTTAGCAGTTGAGGAATATGAGATTGATAAATGATAGAGCCCCAGAACTCAATCTTGGCTCTGTCTGACACCAAATCTTGGACCCACCCCATACATAGTACGGGACGGATGTCAGTACCAGTCTCATAACTAAGAGGCAAATTTGGGCTCAATTTGAATGACAAACTTTTTAAGAGTTAACACTAAAAAAAAAAAAAAGGAAGAATTAGTGACTTTTAAACTCATAGATAATATTTAAAGAGATGTTTACAAAGAAATATTTAATATTTTTATTGTCATTTTATGAGGAGGTTAGTGTGACATTGACTTCTAAGAGGCCTCCTTAATCCTGAGAGCCAATGGCTTGTGTTTTTTTTTTTTTTCCGGTACTGAGGATTGAACCCAGGGGCATTATATCTCCGAGCTATATCCCGAGCCCTATTTTTTTTTTTAATTTTTTTTTTGCGGTACTGGGGATTGAACTCAGGGGCATTCTACCTCCGAGCTACACCCCCAGCCCTATTTTTTATTCTTTATTTTGAAACCGAGTCTCACTAAGTTGCGGAGTGCCTCACTAGGTAGCTGAGGCTGGTCTCGAACCCGGATCCTCCGGTCTTAGCCTCCCGAATGCTGGGATTACAAGCGTGCGCCACCACGCCCGGCTCCCGAGCCCTATTTTTTATTCTTTATTTTGAAACAGGGTCTCACTAAGTTGCAGAGTGCCTCACTAAGTAGCTGAGTCTGTCCTCAAACCTGCGATCCTCCTGTTTTAGCCTCCCAAGTATTGGGATTATAAGCCTACGCCACCACACCCTGCAGTCAATGGTGTTTTGAACGTAAACATATATAATAATTTTTAAATGATATGTAGTTCAATTTGTAAATAGATTGCTAAGATTGTTATATTGTAAGTATTCTGATAGTAAATAATTCTTTTACCCTTTTAATATTAGTTAAACCTATTTGTACCAAGATACTTGCAATGTGTTCCTAGAAAAAATTTTAGAAGTAAAACAAATTATCTTACATTTTCTTTGTGTTTTTAGCATGTTTGTAAATCACTTCAAGAATTATACAATGTTCACTGTTCAACTGAAGATGTTTTCAACTTGGATTCTAGCACTGACGAAAAGTTTAGCCGCCATTTAATATTCCAACTCCATGATGTGGCATTTAAGGATAACATTCATGTTGGTAAGTACTCATCTTTTCCTATTTCATTTAAAATTTTGTAAGTACTTGCCATTTTTTTTTTTCTTTTTGCGGTACTGGGGATTGAACCCAGGGGCATTCTATGTCCGAGCTACACCCCTAGTCCTATTTTTTATTTTTTATTTTGAAACAGGGTCTCACTAAGTTGTGGAGGCCTCACTAAGTAGCTGAGGCTGGCTGTGAACCAGGATCCTCCTGTCTCAGCCTCTCAATTACTGGGATTACAAGTGTGTGCCACCACGCCTGGCTGGACCTGAGACTCTTGCTTTAGCCTTGCGTTAACTTTAGCTTTAAGTCTTGGGTCCCAGGTCATATCAAGGAAGGCTTGTTTATTGTTCTGGGTGGAACTACTGGGTTGAAATAAAGTCTAGATGTATAAGCCAGAGTATTTGTTTCAGGGCTGGGTATTTAAGTGCTATAGGCCCAGGTATAAAATGTCACTCCATAGGAGAAAACAAATAGTGTTTATCAAAGCAGGGGTAGGACAAATATTGCTAGATCTAAACAGCAGACAGCTGACTGAGGTTAGGTAGCAGGAAGCCCATTTCACAGCTATAAGTGTCTTACAGTTTTACAACCACCTAGGGTAAAGGGCACAAGCACAGTCACTAAAGGACTGGCCTAAAAGTCAGAAACCTAATTGCTAGATTAGGGTAATTAGTACAAGGTTACAGTGACCTGGCATGTTACACATACAGGGCTCCTTATTATCTCCCTGTTTTCTGTTAGTTTAGTTGGACATTCGTTCTCTTTCTTTCATCCCTTACATTATAGAATCTATCCTTGATCCCCTTTGTACTGTATCCTCACCCTTGATAAATGCCCACTATTGCTTATCACCTGTGTTGAGGATTCTCAGATCTTTATCTATAGCCTAGATTATTCATAGCTGACTGCCTCCTGCACACCCAACAGACACTTCAAACTCGTCATGTCCTGCTCCAAGCTCCTCCTCTTTCTTCCTTCTCCTAGGATGTGTGTATCAGTGAGTGGTGTCACCACCCACCCAGGGACCCCCGTGCAAGTATCCATGTCCTTGTCCTCTGTACCTTCCCCAGTGTGTGCCTCGAACCCTTCAGGGTCTATTCCTTGCCTTCAGGAGAAAGTGCAGACATCCTCACTTGCACAGCAAGATGCCCTACGCCCCTACTTCATCTCATCTGTCCCCTACTTCCTCCGACCTTCTCACTTAGCTCCCGTTGCCCACCTTTCCTCTAGTCTTTGAAACTTTGCGCCTTTTGTTGCTGCATCTGAACAGATACACCTCTGATTCACTGGGTCTGTTAAGACTTGTGTAGAGCTCAAGTCATCTGAGAAGCTCTTCCTGTCACATCCCACATCCTAAGTAAGATTCAGGTTAGCATTCTGGGCTGCAGAGTGTCCAGCGCTTATGATGTCAAAACATTTACCACTTCCTGAGAGAGTTTCCTGTTTTCTTTGTCTTCACCTCTGTTTCCCTTTGTGCTTCTTTACAGGGGGGACTGTTTTCAGAGCTTAGCATGTATTAATAGTATTATTAATAATAAAAATATGAATGTAACCATAGCAATAGTAATAATAATGCAAGTGAGAATTTAATAAGTGTTTGCTGAATGAATGAGTGAACATCGAGTGTGAAAGCAGAACCTTGAGAAAGATTTTATCTTCGATTCCTGTTTACTCCTCAGTCTGCCCTTTGACTTTGAGCCACAAGAAACTTAAAAGCAAGATGCTCTTGCTAGGGAAGAAAGGGAGAATAGAAATTTGTCAGGTAACTAGCAGTCTCTGCTGTGGATATTTTCTGAAAGCAGATGACATTCAGACTGGGCTTTAAATATATTTCCATCAGACAGACAATGGTAAGAAAATCTTACCTTTGTCAGAGAAAACAGCATAGCTAAAAGTATAGAAATATGATTTTTGTGGCTATTTGGGGAGCAATAGATAATCTGTTGTAGCTAAAGTGAAGATTTAACGAGCCCGATGGATGGGATGTCATCTAAAGCTCTTTCTTCTAAAATTATGAACGCCACAGTCCCATGCGGAGAATATGAAGTAGTTCACATTTTCCCTTCAGTTCCCCTCTCAGTGTTATCTTTTGATGTCATTTCAAGTCCTGCTTTCCACCTTTCAGAAAGGGGAACTAGGTTAAATGTAAGAGATAAGACAATTTAGCCTGTAAAAATACTGTTCTTGCTTTAGTACCTGAAATTTCCGTGATCCATTAGTTCTTTTGAGTAATTCCCAGCCAATAAGTCTGATGAGGAGTGGGGTGATATGATTGGAGAGGGGAGGTAGGAAGCAGAGTAGCTTGCTAGGAGCCGGTGTGTGGGTGTTTATGTTGCCTGTCATCATGTCTTGGCCAGGTTAACTCCCTGCCAAGGGTCAACGCCTGCCCTGCCTTTTGGCACTACCATATCACAGCTGTTTTTGCAACCTTGCAGTTCATTTCTCTAAGTGCCTTGGGCCAAGGAGATGTGATTTTAAGTTTTTAGGAAAATTAATCCATAGCTTATGCTTATATTGTTTTGCTGTCCTTTGATGTCATGATTTTCTCAATGTTACTTTCTCTCGTTCCAGAAATAACCATGACTATATGTCATTGCAAGGATCAAATGAAAATGATTTTCCTTTTTTTTTTTTTCAATATTGGGGATTGAACTCAGGGGCATTCTACCCACAAGCTATACCCCTAGCCCTATTTTATTCTTTATTTTGAAACAGGGTCTTACTAAGTTATAGAGGGTCTCAGTTAGCTGAGGCTGTCTGTGAACCTAAATCCTCCGGTCTCAGCCTCCCAAGTACTGAAGTACTGGGATTACAAGCACTTGTCATCATGCCTGGCTTGTTTTTTTTTTTTTTTTTTTTTTTTTTTTTTTTTTTTTTTTTTTTTTTTTTGTGGTAGTGGGGATTGAACTCAGGGGCATTCTACCTTCGAGCTATACCCCCAGCCCTATTTTTTATTCTTTATTTTGAACCCGGGTCTCACTAAGTTGCAGAGTGCCTCACTAGGTAGCTGAGGCTGGCCGCGAACCCAGATCCTCCGGTCTCAGCCTCCCAAATGCTCGGATTACAAGCGTCCTCCACCACGCCCGGCTTGTTTTTTTTTTTTTTTTTTTAATGGTACTAGGGATTGAACCTAGGGACATTCTCCCTCTGGGCTACACCTCCCAGCTCTTTTTATTTTTTGTTGTTGAAACAGAGTCTTTCTAGGTTGTTGAGAGTCTTGCTAAATTGCTGGGCAGTCTTCAAGGCTGTGATTCTCCTGTCTCAGCCTCCCAAGTATTGGGATTATAGGTGTGTATCACCATGCCCTGCTTTCTTGCTTTCGTTTTGATATTTAGTGTTTTGTAAAAAGAGTTGGATTTATTTCTTTCAGTAGGAATGGAAAAAATTTCTTCAAGCATATGATCTATATTATGATTTAAGGATTTGAGACTTTCTGTTAAATAAAGGGATAAATAACCCTCAAGTATGACAATTCTAAAGGTTAAAATTAAGTTTTTCTTATGTTACTGCATTACTGAAGTAACCTTATACGTGAAGCAACTTAATAGTCAAATTATTACTTGATGCCTTGGTATAAATCATACATGTGAGTTTAAAGAAGTTCCAGGTTGTCTGATCAACTTTTCGTGGTACAAATGGGACCCCTACTAACCAGAGCTCTTAGGAGAAAATGTTCAAGGGTGAAATGTTTTTTTTTTTTGTTTGTTTGTTTGTTTTTTTGTGGTTCTTGGGATTGAACCCAGAGGCATCTACTTCCAAGCTACACCCCCAGCCCTATTTTTTATTCTTTATTTTGAAACAGGGTCTTACTAAGTTGTAGAGAGCCTCACTAAGTAGCTGAGATTGGCCACAAACCAAGATCCTCTGGTCTCAGCCTCCCAAGTACTGGGATTACAAGCGTGTGCCACCACACCCCGTATGAAATGTATTTAATTGCTTTACTTCTGGACTTTAGCTCTGAGGCCATAGTTTATCCAGTAACCAGTTTGAGGGAGAGGTAGAATTAGCAACCACCTTGGAACTGTCAAAGCCGGGTTCATGACAGCATGGCAGGTAAAGGAGAGAGAAGAAGCTTGTGAGAAATTTGCTGACATCCTGACTCTAGGAGGGACTGTCCGAGAGTCTCTCAGTGTTTCTGTCCATTGTCTCCACAGCACAATATCCTCCTGTAAACCCTCACGCTTAAGTCATTGTGAAGAGGTGCCTACTCAGTTTGTATGACTTGAAGTCGTGCTCTTTTGGTGACAGTGCGGCAGGCTCAGGCCCATAGTAGCAACATGTAAGTGGTTTGTTTACAACTGACCTCCAGCTCCCATGCCAGTGGGAACTGAAAAAGCTGAGAGTGCACAAAAAGAAGGAAGTAGTAGGAGACATATGTGACAATTTCTAGCAGCAACTCCATTTTCAAACCAGAAATAAAAAAAGAAAAAAATGAAGCTTATTCTATAAAGTTGTCAGGTACAGGTTTGTGCCTAGATCTTGGCACAAGATTTTCTGTTGGCAGAAAAGAAACCTTAGATTAATCACAATGACTTTTTTCCTTAGGTAACTTTATAAGAAAAATTTTGCAGCCTGCTCTTCACTTAATTGCCAGTGAAGGAGATGATCAGATTCCAGAGACAACAGGCCAGTTTTCTGAAGCACCGTTAAAACAAGGAATTTCCCCTAACAAAATGGCCACAAATCAGGATATAGGAGAGAGCAGGACGTTGAATTCAGAGGAACTGGAGAGGCTGGGGTCAGCTGAGCAAAGTGGTCCTGATCTTTCATTTTTAGTTGTGAAGAACAACATGGGAGAAAAGCATCTTTTTGTGGATCTAGGTGAGTAAAACAGATGTCTTTCTCTATTAGACTGTTGCGTGTACTTTTGGAGAGACAAGTCAGTGCCAGGTTGTCACCATGCTCTTGGCTACCACCCCTGCTCCACAGTGACATTACAAGTCACCAGCAGAATGTGATCAGTGAGCTCAGATGCTAGTACTCTACCAGGTTTCTGTTCAGACATCTTAGAAAGGTCCCTGTGGAATGGAAGGACCAGGCTGGCTTGAGTTCCAGGGGAGAGCACTGTGGCTAGCTGTGCTTTGAATGTCCAGAGGATTCTTGTCAAGAGAGGTTTGATGGGACAGTTGGGTCAGGACCCTAACCCTGCTGAGAAGTTCACTTCAATGAAAATCAGATTTTAAGAGACACCATATAAAAATGGTACTCATGTGGCAAAGCAAGCTGGGCATTTTATTGACCAAGAGCTTTGTGGTAGTGGCTTGTTGGTGGCGGCAGGGGCCATCGTATCTGGCTTCTTGCTATGATCAAACTGGTGACTTCTTCAACCCAGCCAAGCTCTGCTTGGTTCTGATCTCTGGCCTGAGGATGTAGGAATCATTGGACTGATAAAGATTCCAGCCTGATTCAGCACACAGGCCAGTAGAGATGCTCAATATAACAGCCCCAAATTGGTGAACTGAGCCTCATTTTTATTCTGAGGTTGTAACATATGATGTGAAATGCTCTAAGAGCCCCGTTCTTGCCAGGGACTGGCTGAGCACTGCAGAGAGCTCCAGTGTCTAAACATTAGGATTGGGGAAGTGTTCCTGTTGTATTGTGTATCTTTCTAGTGCTCCCGATAATCAAGGGCCAAAATTTGAAACATAGACAAGTGCAGGTACTGGTGTGGCTGTGAACAAGCACCTGAGTTATGAGTAGAGGAGCATTCTTGCAAATGACAAGTTTTGTTTTATTAGCAGAGCATCGACTCTAGGTTGAACTAGCCCGAACACATAATAGGGAGTGATAGAGGGACAGCAGCAGAGGCCGATAAATATACTCTACCCCAACTTCTAGACAGAATACCCTAATTCAGGAAACTTCTATCCTTGAAAGCTAGGTTACTAGACAGCAAGGAAATTTCCTTGAGATCTTGAAAGTAATATTTTTGCAGTATACCCAGAGATTTTGCATACCAGAGAAAATGGGAAAACCATTTGCTAAACTCTCCTTTGAAAATTTCAGACTTAATAGTATATACCAAAAAAAAAATTTTTTTTTTGTGGTACTGGGGACTGAACTCGGGCATTCTACCTCTGAGCTACATCCCCAGCCGTATTTTTTATTCTTATTTTGAAACAGGGTCTCACTAAGTTGTGGAGTGCCTCACTAGGTAGCTGAGGCTGGCCTAGAACCCGGATCCTCTGGTCTCAGCCTCCCAAATGCTGGAATTACAAATGTGCGCCACCATGCCCGGCTACCAAAAAATTTTCAAAGAAACTTTTTTAATAGATATGTAACAGCCAGGATCCGAGGATCCCGATGGAGGATCCGAGTTCGAGGCCAGCCTCAGCTACCTAGTGAGGCACTCCACAACTTAGTGAGACCCTGTTTCAAAATAAAGAATAAAAAATAGGGCTGGAGGTATAGCTCAGAGGTAGGATGCCCCTGAGTTCAATCCCTAGTACCGCAAAAAAAAAAAAAAAAAAAAAGATATGTAACATATATGTATGTGTGTGTATATATATTGTATGTATACACACACACACACACACACATATATAAAACTACATAATTTGTGAGTGACCAGCTCAATAAATTACTTCAAAGTGAATACTCCTTGTCATCATTCCACCCCAGACAAGAGATTGTCAAGACCCTGTGACCTGCATGCAATGGCTCTTCCCTCTCAGGAGGTTTTACTGTTCTGTCCTCTAACACTGTGGTTTAGTTTTGTCTTTTTTTTTTTTTTTTTTTTTTGTGGTACTAGGGATGGAACCCAGGGGCATTCTACCTCCAAGGTACAACCCCAGCCCTATTTTTCATTCTTTATTTTGAAACAGGGTCTCACTAAGTTGCAGAGGGTCTCACTAAGTAGCTTAGGCTGGCCGTGAACCCAGATCCTCCAGTCTCAGCCTCCCAAGTAATGGGATTACAAGCCTATGCCACCACGCCCAGCTCCATTTATTTTCAGTTGGACAGTTGTTCCAAAATAATATGGTATGCTGGATGTTGTGGTATATACCTGTAATCCCAGTCTGTGGGAGGCTGAGACAGGAGCATCACAAATTCAAAGCCAGCCTCAGAAGCTTAGAGAGGCCCTAAGCAACTTAGTGAGACCCTGTTTCAAAATAGGGCTGGGGATGTAACTCAGGTAGAATGCTCCTAAATCCCCAGTCTCCCCCCCCCCCCAAAATCCAATTTGCCATTGCCATTTCTGGAGGTGTGACATTCTTTTTTTTTTGGTTGTGCCCAGGGGCATGTAGCTCCAAGCTACACCAGTCTCACTAAGTCGCTGAAAGCCTTCACTAAGTTGCTGAGGCTGGTCTCAAACCTATGATCTTGTCTCAGCTTTCCAAGTAACTGGGATTATAGGCATGCTCCACCATGCCTGGCTTATGTGTTGCTTTAATTTTCTTTACCACTGTAAAGAATTTTCTTCTAGTAACTCTATACAAAATATAATATTTGCTGACTGTAAAACTAACTATAAAAAAACATTCATTTCTTTTTTAAATTAATTTTTGATGTAGGAGTTTATACAAGAAACAGAAACTTTCGACTGTATAAATCATCAAAAATAGGAAAATGTGTGTTTTTGGAGGTTGCTGAAGATAACAGATTTTTTCCTAAACAGTCAAAAAATATTTCTAAAGAAAATCAGTATTTCCTCTCTTCTTTGGTGAGCAATGTCAGGTATGTAACACAAAGTTAAACTATTTTGTATTCATGAATATTTATTAAACAGTGAGTGACATGCATTACTAAGATATGAATTGTCTAAACTTATTCTACCTCAAGAAAAGGAAAGTTAGCTCTTAAAATTCCCTTTTCTCCACTAACTGAAAAGTAATAGTAAAAGGTATTTTTAACCACTTAGTTTTGTTCTGGTATCTTCTTATGATTATATTTCATGTGTTTTCTGATTTTTCTAAAATGTTATCACTTCTGTAAAAAGGAAAATAATATTACTTATATTGCATTTGAAAATACAATTACCGTTAAAGTCTCATTTTTTTCACGTATACACATATTATGTACTTATAATTTACATAGCTCCTTTATTAAAACAGTATTTCTTGACTGGGAGTGGAATTCAGTGGTAGAACACTTACCTAGCATGCTCAAGGTCTTGGTTTGACCCTCAGCACTACACCTCCCCCAATTTTTTTGAGGTCATTACTTGTATGGTTTTGTCACCTGTTTTATATATTCAACATTTTATCAAGAATATTTACCAAGTTAATAATTTGCCAACAGCCAGGCGTGGTGGCGCACACTTGTAATCCCAGTACTTGGGAGGCTGAGACCAGAGGATCTAGGTTCGCGGCCAGCCTTAAGCTACTTCGTGAGGCCCTCTGCAACTTAGTGAGACCCTGTTTCAAAATAAAGGATAAAAACTAGGGCTGGGGATGTAGCTCGGAAGTAGAATGCCCTTGGGTTCATCCCCCAGTACTGAAAAAAAAAAAAATTTGCCAACAGTTAATTGTAAATAAAACTTTTAATGCCAGTATTATTTTCCTTTATAGTGAGATGCTTTTAATTTATTGTCAGATCTATTGTTGAACATTTAGGTTTTTGTGTTTTGGTCATTTTTAAAAAGTGAAAATCATCGTCATTCATTCCTAATTTTTGTAGGCTGGCAACTTTGTCAACCTAAACATGTAAAATGTGGTTAATGATTAGAATAGGTCACCATTAACTTGCTGTGATTCTTTTCCCTTTGCCTTCCGTAAATGTTTTTCTAAGGAAAAAATTCCATAGAAATTAACCTTGAGAATAAATATTTAAAATGCATTGCTATAGGGAAAGTTGTATCCAGATATGCTGTTATACAGGAGGGTGGAAAGATGGATTTTTTTTTTTTTTTTTTTTTTTTCGGTGCTGGGGATTGAACTCAGGGGCATTCTACCTCTGAACTACACCCCCAGCCCTATTTTTTATTCTTTATTTTGAAACAAGGTCTCCCTGAGTTTCGGAGTGCCTCACTAGGTAGCTGAGGCTGGCCTCGAACCGGGATCCTCCAGTCTCAGCCTCCCAAATGCTGGGATTAAAGCGTGTGCCACCACGCCCGGCTTGAATTTTTTTTTTTTTTAATGTATCTCTGTATTCTTTGTGTTCCTTTAATATATCTCAGAAGTAAGGTCGAAGTCTTAGTTTCCTTTTTTAAAAAGTGGAAATTACAACATATAGGAGAATTGTTGAGAAAATTAACACTGTACACAGAAAACATTTACAAGAGTGCCCAGCACATGGTGTCTGCCAAGAAGTGAGTTAGCAGTTATGGCAGTGTCTACAATTCAGAAAGTAGTACAGTAGTGTAAAAGTTCTGTGATTCTTCCTGCAGTTTCAGTATTAATCTTACAAAAATGAAAAATTCATTTGAATAAGGTTACCTTATGTTTTGTATATCCAAATAAATATCAGGTATTGTAATCCCAGGGATAAAGAAGAATTTCTTTATGATTATAAATATACCTTTTTGAGCATTCATGGTGGTCACTCCTATAATCCCAGTACTTGGGAAGTGAGACAAGAGGATTTCAGGTTCGCAGCCAGCCTCAGTAACTTAGCAAAACCCTGTTGCAAAATAAAAAATAAGATAGAGTTGGGGGTATAGCTCAGAGATAGTGTGCCCTTAGGTTCAATCCTGAGCACCATAAATAAATAATAAATAAACATTTTTTCAGTAAATTTAATAGATTTTCCCTTTTTTTTTTCTTCATTTCTTCCTAGTATTCACACTTTAAAAGTTATAACAAAAATTTCAAAGTCTTTGTCTGTCTAGAATCCCTTCATTGTGGAAAGGATTTTTTTTTTTTTTTTTTTGCCAGTACAGGGGCATTCTACCTCCAAGCTACACCCCTAGCCCTATTTTTTATTCTTTATTTTGAAACAGAGTCTCACTAAGTTGCAGAGGGCCTCACAAGTTGCTGAGGCTGGCTGCCAACCTGTGATTCTCCTGTCTCAGCCTCCCAAGTACTGGGATTACAAGCGTGTGTCACCAAGGCTGGCTGAGGAAAGTATTTTAAATGATCATCAGCTCTTAAAATTTTTTTAAAAAATTTTATTTAATTGGAAAATCAGTGTGTGTGTGTTACTAGGGATTGAACTCAGGGGAATTCTACCTTTGAGTTATATCCCCTGCCCTATTCTATTTTTATTTTGAAACAGGGTCTCACTAGGTTGATGAGAATCTCACTACTTGCTGAGGTTGTCCTCGAACCTGTGATCCACCTGTTTTAGCCTCCCAAGCACTGGGATTACAAGAATGAGCCACTACGCCAGGCTTCATGGTCTTCTTTTTAATTTTTTATATTAATATTTTGGTCCTGGGGATTCATCATACTTTTTTTTTTTTTTTATTAAATATGCCAGGATTTGTGCTTTTGTGGGCAAATGTGGCATGGAGCTGTTTGAAATTCAAGTCCTCTCTATTGTCATGCCACTTTTAATTTTTTTTTTAAATTGGTGCATTGTAATCATACATCTGTGTTAGGTACACACTGGTAAAGGCATATATGCACACATTTCTCATTTAACTCTTCCCCGATTCCCTCCCCACTTCCTCACCCTCCCTCCTTCTCATGTTCCCTTTAGTGATTGACTTTGATATGTTTGTAAAAGTACACCCTGTGCATTAGGGTGTTTCCCTCTCCTCTGCCCCCATCACCTTCAGTTAAGTCACCTTCTTTGCTCATCTAAGGTTTCTCTTTCTTCGTCTAGAGTCCCTCTTATGTCCCACTTTCTCCCTAGCTTCTGCATATTAGGGAGAACATAGGATTTTTTACTTTTTGTGACTGACTAATCTCACTTAACAATGTTTTCCGGTTCCATCCATTTCTCTGCAAATGACATGATTTTGTTCTTTATATGCACTTTAATTCTTTTCTTTTCTTTCTTTTTTTTTTTTTTTTTTTTTTTTTTTTTTTTTTTTTTTTTTTTTTTTTTTTTTTTTTTTTTTTTTTTTTTTTTTTTTTTTTTTTTTTTTTTTTTTTTTTTTTTTTTTTTTTTTTTTTTTTTTTTTTTTTTTTTTTTTTTTTTTTTTTTTTTTTTGTGGGGCATTCTACCTCCGAGCTACACCCTCAGCCCCATTTTATTCTGTTTTTTGAAACAGGGTCTCACTAAGTTGCGGAGGACCTCACTAAGTAGCTGAAGCTGGCTGTGAACCCAGATCCTCTGGTCTCAGCCTACCAAGTACTGGGATTACAAACATGTGCCACCATGCCTGGCTGCCACTTTAATTCTAATATCACATTTCTGTGCGTCTTTTACATATGTTCTTTAGATTCTCAGACACTTTGCGAATTCTTACATGTGACACATCTCAGAATAAACGAAAGTGGGCTGAGTATTGTAGCAGTCCGAGCACTTCAGGTAATTTTAAGAAAATAATTTTCTATAAAAACTTAAGAATATAAAAGTCCATTGTGCCTTAAAACTCTTAAGCTTTAAGTATTCTTATCTGTCGGTGATATAAAACTACTTACAGGTTTCTATCCAAAATGGAAATGATGTAAAAAAAAGACGATTAAAATATTGTTTACTAATTTTCATTTTATGGTATATTAAAAATACAAAAGTATACATTATTTGTATAAAATAAACACATATCAAAATAAAAATTAAGCTTTCTTTCCACAAAGATAGGTAACCACTACAGTAGTTTCTTTTTTTTTTTTTTTTTTTTTTGCAGTACTGGGGATTGAACTCAGGGGCATTCTACCTCCGAGCTACACCCCCAGCCCTATTTTTTATTCTTTATTTTGAAACCGGGTCTCACTAAGTTGCAGAGTGCCTCACTAGGTAGCTGAGGCTGGCCGTGAACCCGGATCCTCCGGTCTCAGCCTCCCGAATGCTGGGATTACAAACGTGTGCCACCACACCCAGCTTACAGTAGTTTCTTATTTACCCAGCCAAGCTTTTCCTATATATTTTTTTAATCCAGAGACATTCTACCTACAAGCAACATCCTCAGCCCTATTTTTTAATTATTTATTTTTGAAACACTGTCTCACTAAGTTGCAGAGGGCCTCAGTAAGTAGCTGAGGCTGGCCACAAACCTTCGATGATCCTCCTGTCTCAGCCTCCCAAGAACTGGTATAACAGGCATGAGCCACCACACGCGAGCTCTTTCTTTCTTTTTTTTTTTTTTGTGGCACTAGAGATTGAACCTAGGGGCATTCTACCTCTAAGCTATACCCGTCCTTTTAATTTTGAAATAGGGTTTCACTAAATTGCTGAAAGCTTCGCTAAGTTGCAGAGGCTGGTCAAGTATCTGTGATCCTCCTGTCTCAGCCTCCCAAATTGTGGGGTTACAGGTGTGCATCAGTGTGCCAGCTAGAGAGTGCATTCTTTTAATGATTACAGAATGTTTCACTGTATGGCTCTATTATAGTTTACTGATTCCTATTGAAGAACATAAAGTTTTTTTCCTAATATTTCTTACATAAAATCTCCAGTTTGACATTTTTTTTTCACACATTTTTACATATAATTATGTATGATAGTAAAAAACTGAAAACAATCTAAATGCACAACAAAATTGGATTATTACATACTATGAAATCCTATATAGCCAGGCCTGTATAATGTGAAAGACATCTGTTTATAATAGTAAGAAAAAGTAGGTTCTAAAATTATATGAATGGTGTGCTCACAAGATTATTAAAAATATGGAGAACATTTTTTATGTTTGTTTTCTTCTGTTTTTAACATATTTTTAGACATTGATTTGGAGTCTCTTTCCTTCATTTCTACATTAATACATTTTCCAAGATCTCTCCAGCTATACATAACTTTTATAAGTGAAATATAGACTTTTTAAAAATAGATTTTTCTATACAAATTGAGATTGCAGATAGATCACTATAAATAATTACATTAGATTCTTAGGTACAAGATAAGAAATTGAGTTGTCAGTATTTTCCAGTTAGAGAACACAGGGAGCACACCTGTACCGAGCACATTGAGTTTATTAGTCCTTGATGCAACGGAGAACCACAGGTATCTCCTCAGTATGAGGGTGTTAGAAGGACTTAGAGAGTTTGGGCCTGGGTTAAGTGATTTGGGGGAGCGTGCAAGGGAGCATGGGCTTATTCTGAATTGGGTGTGGTCAGGGGTGACCTGGTGATTGGTGGACTAGAGAGACTAACGCCGCCATGGGCTAAGCTGCAGCAGCCACTTCCGTTAGCCAGGATGGGGGTGGTATCTGGCTTTTTTGTGGTTTGGAAAATGTTCATGTTTTGTCTGTGTTCAGACATGATTACTGAGAGGTCTTGTTTTTGTCTTGACTCCTCATGACCACAAGTGCTTATCTGATGAGAAGTTCTGTGAAGTCACTTATGTTCTACAGGAGCACGCCAAAGCAAGAGCAGGGTGAGCTTCCAGCAGCTCAGCTGATAGCACTAGCCAGCTCCTGAGGGCGGGGCTGCTCTTCTCTGGGCGGAGTGAAGAAAGTAGTTGAAGTAAATAATTTGAAAGGTGTTTTATGGAAATTAGTTAACATTTAACCTCATTGAAGTTTGAATTTTACCTGCTTCCTTCTAAGGAGGTGAGAACCCAGGAACTGAGTGAAAGGCAGATTGTTTAAAAAAAAGAAGAAAAAGAAGCTGAGGGCTTACAAAACCCCATAATTGTACTAAATAACAATTTTCTCTTTTTTTTTTTTTTGTGGTACTGGGCATTGGACCCAGGGGTGTTCGACCTCTGAGCTACACTCCCAGCCCTATTTTACTTTTTTATTATTATTAATTTTTTTAAATTTTTGAAACAGGCCCTAAGTTGTAGAGAACCTTGCTAAGTTTCTGAGGCTGGTCTTGAACCTGTGATCCTCCTGTCTCAGCCTCCCAATTACTGGGAGTACAGGCTTGCATCACCACACTCAGCGTCTAAGTAACAATTTAATAAAAATTTAATTTCTCAACTTTCAGCTATTTATGTTAATAAAGAATTCTTCTCTCTGTTGCAGTAGAAACCCTTGAAGGTTTTCAGTGTTCACCCTACCCGGAAGTTGACCATTTTGTTCTTTCTTTGGTGAATAAAAATGACATTAAAGGAGGTAAAGTTAATCTTATTATTTACTACCTGTTATATGATAGAGTAATAGTACTGCTAGAAACATTCTTTGCATTTTAGGGATTCGGCACTGGAACTACTTTTTCCCAGAAGAATTATTGGTTTATGATATTTGCAAATATCGCTGGTGTGAAAACATTGGAAGAGCCCACAAAAGTAATAATATCATGTAAGTAATATTGTTTATGTGTCATATGTATTTAACTAGTATCATGTTTTAAATGTTTGTAACTTTAAAGTTGAGAATATAAATTTTATTTTGGTTTTGTAATACATTAAATTGTAGTTAAATTTATATTTGTTGTATTTAATATTTTATAATATTTAAATATCTTAGTTATTACATTGCTTCTAGTACATATGAGCTTTAATCATACTTTGTTTGATTAAAAAAAACCTTAAACAGTATAATCTTGAAAAGACTAAGGTAGAATTGAGTTGGGAAGGCAAGAAGGCAACAAACGGGTGAGCACAGGGGATAGACAGAAGTGCCTCTCCTTTTCTCTTGCCATTGGGTTTTGACACCTTGTAGAATCTCGATCGAAATTAGGCAGATGTGGGCAAGAAGGAAACTCCTCGGTTGCTATTAAGTTGGAGGTTAAGGTGATGTTAACTTGTTCAAGATAGCATAGTACCGAAAGGAACCAGTATTTTGGGTGGTTATTTGATTTATAAATTACCAAGAGAATATATTTTTTTAACATCTTATTTATGGTAGAAAATGATTACTTTCTGGGTAGATTGTTCATCCTTACTATTCTGTCAATTTCTGCTTACATAGTTTGAAGCCATATTACTTGGTGGATACAGGTTAAGAAGTATCCTTTTGGGGGGTAACTTTTGTCAATGTCTATATTTTTGTCTTTATTTTGTTTGATATTTTTATCACCCAGTTTTCTTTTGATTGGTATATACCTTTTTTTTTGTTGTACTTTTTAATTTTCTCCATCTTTAAGTCTCAGTTACCTCTCTTATAAATAGCTTATAGCTGAATTTTGTTTCCTATCCAGTATGGATATTTAGTTCCTTTTTTCTTTTTTAAACATAAAGGATTCTGGTTGATCTGAAAAATGAAGTTTGGTATCAAAAATGTCATGACCCGATATGTAAAGCAGTAAACTTCAAATCTGACTGTGAGTAAATTAGTAAATTTTTATATTAATTACAAAGTAAAAATTAGATAACCAAAAAAATAGTTTTACTATTTTTCTGATTCAGGTTTTCCGTTACCTGCTGAAGTAAGTCTCCGGTTTCTTCTCAAAGAGGTGAGTGCAGTTTTTCATCACTTATTGGTTTCTGGTACCATACAATAAATAAGCTGTTTAGCAGTGTTCATTTAGAAACTTATTGTTAATATTCCTATCTTGGTACATAGCTGATAATATGCATCTCAGCCTATTTCAGTGCTAAAAAATTATCTAATAAATGTATTTAGTCCCAGATATTTAAGAAGTTCTTCATTTTTCACTTTACAAAGTAAGCCAAAATACCCATCTTTGTGATTCTGTAAACAACTGTACTGTAAGATGAATTTCTAGAATTGTGTCTAAGAGTAATCTTAATTTAATTACCCAATGATTAACACTCCTTATAGAAAAAAATAGTATATAAAAAGCAAAAGGGGAGAAAAATTGTCTGTACTCATAATTTGACCAAACGGATGTGAAGGTTTTAGTATATATCTTCTAGAATTTATATCTATGAATGTTCATATATTTTAAAAAATCATAATACATATACTATTTGGTAGGTTTTTCTACTGAAAGTATAACAAATGTCAGCCAGGCATGGTCGGTGCACTCCTTTAATCCCAGTACTTAGGAGGCTGAGACAGGAGGATCAAAGGTTCAAGGCCAGCCTCAGCAATTTAGGGAGACTTTCAGTAAAAAACAAAAAGGGCTGGGGGTGTAGCTCAGAGATAGAATACCCTGGGTTCAAATCCCCAGTACCAAAAAAAAAAAAAAAGGTATTAGAAATGTCTTCAGTAGCACCGGTTAAATTGCTCTCCATAAAAACAACAGGAAATTGTAGTTCCACAAGCAATTGAGAACTTATTACTGTTCACTTTTCCCAGTACTGCTGCTATTTGCCTTCTAATGTCTTCCACCCTAGGCAAGTGGTATTTCACTTGTCTTAGTTTGCATTTCTTCAATAATGAAATTGAACTCTCTTGAAGTTTACTATTTGTATTTCTATTTTGCACTATATATATCTGTTCTCTGTCCATTTTTCTAAGACACCTTACTAGTATTTTGTAAGAACATTTTACTAAGAACTTTTTGTCATGTTGTACTATATTTAGATTTAATTTTACCTTTTTTGGTCACATCTATCAGCATTTTTATAGTATGGTTAGAATAAGTCACCTGCTACAAGCTGAACCAAGTGCTTGAGTTTATACTCTAGAAAACATAATTATCTTATTCAATCTAAAAAAATTATCTCCTGAAAAAACTCATAAATCCAAGTTTAAAATGGTAGAAATCCCTTTCTTGGTCTCTGGGAGCTGGACATAACTGATAGACAAATTCTCTGGTAAACTGCTAGCTTAAAAACATTTATAGCTGGGTGTGGTGCATGCTTGTAATCTTGGGAGGCTGAGACTGCAGGATCTGGGTTCTTGGCCAGCCTCAGCTACTTAGTGAGGCTCTCCGGAATATAGTAAGACCCTGTTTCAAAAATAAAGAATAAAAAATAGGACTGGGGATGTAGCTCAGAGGTAGAATGCCCCTGGGTTCCATCCCCAGCAGTGCAAAAAAAAATTATAAATAAGAAATTTTTAAAATTAAACTTTCTCTTAGGAGGAGGAAATTATCAAGGTTGGTGGGAATGTTACTATAACTGGTTTCAGTAGATTTTTAAAAATTACTTTTTCTGTCTACCTAGTAATACCTCAAAAATGCCAAATTGAAAATACTCTTGGTGTACAGTAGTACTATTATTTGGACATAACTTAGTTTGGTGGTTATTTAAAATAAAAGAACAACATAATGAATCTATTACTTAGTTTTTTTTTTAATATAATTTTGTTTTGCTATCGCTTAGTTTTAACATTTTGTTATTTCTGCTTCATCATTTAAAAGTATTTTAAACTAAATTACCAGTGTTTTTTGTGACTTTCTATCATGTTGGTCATCTTATTGATTAAAAAAATTGATGTAAAAATTTTCCCAACCTACAAATATTGGATGAGTAAGAAACTCTCCTGTTTGACCTTCACCTAGATTTGCCATTTTGTTAACATTTGGTCACATCTTTTTTTTCCCTCTAATGTACACACATGCATTACTATTTTTGATGAATCTTTTGAGAGTAAGTTTTAGATATCATTATCCTTTATTTTCTTAGTAACTACATATGTAGGTGAAGGATAAGGACATTCTTACACAGCTATGGTAAAATTATTAAACTTAGGAAATTTAACACTGATAAAATACTAGTGTCTTATTTTGACATTGTCCCAAAACTGTTCTTTGTACCAATTCTCTTCTAATCCATATTTGTAATTTTTTAAGCACTTCATGAATTAGGGAAGTAAATCTGTTGTCAAGACAGCAAATGTATTTTCTAATTTGTCTTCAGCTAGATTATTCACTTGTTAAAAATTAAGTCTACCATTGCTGTAGGCCAATCTGGGGATACTGAAAAGTATCTGTCAGAGAACTGCAGGCAATTTCAAATTTGGAGTTTCAAGAGTGTCAGAGCAGCCAGGCATGGTGGCGAATGCGTGTAATCCCAGTACTTGGGAGGCTGAGACAGGAGGATCAAAGGTTTGTAGCCAGCCTCAGTTACTTAGTGAGGCCCTCTGCAACTTAGTGAGACTGTTTCAAAATAAAGAATAAAAAAAATAGGGCTAGGGGTATAGCTCGGAGGTAAAATGCCCCTGGGTTCAATCCCCAATATCACACACACACAAACACACACACACACACACACAAAGTGTCAGAGCTACCATGGCAACAACCTTTGAGTTAATATACTCATCCACTGGCAACAATATTTACCTCGCAGACTGCTCCTTACTTCATACCTTAATTCTATATCTATTGAGAGTAGGGGAAATCATCACAAGTTTTGACTAAGTAACTTTTATCTTTCTATCCTGTTCACTCCCTTGCTCTTCCCTGATGAAATAAAGGAAGAAGAGTTTACAGCAGATGAAACTGGAAGCAACGAAACCAAGAGTTCTCCTAAACCACCACCCAGTCAGTGGTCAGGAGTGTCTTCTGATGCTGACTGGGGTAATGGGACTGATGATGCTTATTTTTTAGAAGCTACTGAAGATGCTGAATTAGCTGAAGCTGCAGAGAACAGTCTTCTTAGTTACAGCAGTGTAGTGGATGAAATTCCTGATGAACTAATTATAGAAGTATTACAAGAGTAGCTAACTATGGACATCCTTTAGGAAACCAGGCAGTAATCTGAAGTCTGAGGTCTATTCACATAAGCTTATTAAATTAGGCCTGGGGGTATAGCTCAGTGGCATTGCATAGCATGTGAAGGCCCTGGGTTTAATCCCCAGCTCCACAAGAAATAGATTAACTTATTATTAAATCTCTTTATATCAACTAAGTCTCTTATCACTTTGTTTTTCTATTTGTTTTTTACTTAAGCCAGCTTTATTGAAAACTAGCTTTTGTGTATTTAAATTCAGTAGAAATCTTATTGACCAAAACTGATCTGTGTTTACGATGAATTGATTTTACAAGTTTATTTATACATTAAAAAAACACTTCTCTGGGGATGACCAAAATTAAATATCAACATTTTATTTTTGTATCAACATTTCAAAGTTTATTGAAACTAATCAGAAAAGGTGACTGACTATTAGACAGTCAAATGTGACATTTAAATGACAAATTAATAAATTCTATAATATTAAATTCTTACAGTTATACCATACTTATTTCCAAAAAAGAATTATAAAAGAACAGCTTGCGAAGGTAATGAACAGCAGCATGAGATGTGTTTATGCAGGCATGTTTTAGTAGATGGGTCTTTTCATTGCTGGTCAAGGAGCTTTCCTAATTGATGGTTGATATTTTGTAGATGTTTTTCAGCTCCCAAAACAGTTCTTGCTTTAAGTAATAGTGCTGGAATGCTAGATGAATCATACTGTTGATGAAAGAAAATCTTTTAAACTTGCAAATACCAAAACTTTTATAGTCCTTTTATTTCATAGCTCAAGCTTATGACCAATGCCAAGTTTAATAGAGCTTTACGTTAGCTACTCCTTTCATCTTTTAACTAAAATTAAGAAAATTGGTTTTAAGTCATTTGCCTAGGACATGATTTGATAACATAAAATTAAAAGGGAACCACTTTACAAAGCTTGAAACAATTTCCTTATCCTAGAAGACCAGTTGCTTCAAAGAGAAATTTGGCATCTGAATTATTTAAGACAGGTCAAAGCCTGATTTGGGCAAGTGTGCTAGTGCCATGTGGGGGTCGGCTTGATCTCATGTCTATTTTAGGTAAGTGCTCTACCACTGAGCTATACTCCCTGCCATTTATGTCTATTTGAAAACACGCAAAGTAGATTTACTTTTACTGCAAGAACTGATAGAATGAGAACACCAGGCTTATAAAATTTCATAATAAAGAAAATCCAAAAGTTACCATCTAGAAGAATTACTTACTGGGAGGATCAATTAAATGTCTTAAAGGTTGCTAATCCAAATTTCTTAACAATTAAACACAGAATTAGAACACAAAGTCCATCTCATGATATTCTGATTCTGAAATAACTAGCAAAACCAACCCTCCTATTGCCAGCTGTATCTGGGGTGAGTGGTTAAATTCTCCTTATAAAATTTTATGCTTTTGATAGTCTGCTGTTTATTGTCTTGATTTTAATGTTTTTTTTTTTTAAATAATGAAAACTGAGCAGAAAACTATGACTACCACCTACTCGATAATGAATATTTTCTGGCAGACAGCTTGCCATATTACTAGAGAATTCAACTAACAAAATAATTTGAGAGCCTGATGTTTTCAGAACACTACGGCGCCTGCTCTCAGGGAAGGATGGAGAGGAAGAACTCCTAGATGCTAGATGTCTCATTTAGGGAGAGGTAGCACATATCCCCAAATGCCTATCTCCCAGAGGCAAAAGGGAAAGATGCTGCAATCCAAATGCAAGAAGCGCCAAGTATATGCACAGAACAACATTTATGAGTAGTATATTCCAAACAGAGAGGTCACAAGATCTTGACTTTAGGGCTGGGACTGAGCTCAGTGGTAGACTGCCTAACATGCATGAGTTCTTGGGTTTGATCCTCAGTACACACAAAAAAATTTTGGTTTTAACCAAAGTAATTGTGTTCAAATTGAATCAGTGCTACTATTAAAATTTCACTAAGTTCAGTAAACAAATCCCTAACTCCAAATAAAAAGCTTTAGACTCACTAGGAGCTGGGCGTGGTGGTGCACGCTTGTAATCCCAGCATTTGGGAGGCTGAGACTGGAGGATCAGGGTTTGTGGCCAGCCTCAGCTACCTAGTGAGGCCCTCCGCAATTTAGTGAGACTCGGTTTCAAAATAAAGAATTAAAAATAGGGCTGGGGGTATAGCTCAGAGGTAGAATGCCCCTGAGTTCAATCCCTAGTACTGCAAAAAAAAAAAAAAAAAAAGACTAACTAGGTACATTTAAGAAAACTTAAAAAATTATATGAACAAATCTTTGGCTCAGGAGAATTAAGTCAGCGTCAAAACCTTAACATTGTATTTAGAAGTAAAGAGTACAAATCTGATCATAAAGTGTATGTATACAAGCTGGGCGTGGTGGTGCATGCTTGTAATCCAGTACTTGGGAGGCTGAGACAGGAGGATCCCAGATTCTTGACCAGCCTCAACTACATAGTGAGACCCTTCACAACTTAGTGAGACCCTGTTTCAAAATAAAGAATAAAAAATAGGGCTGGGGGTGTAGTTTGGAGGTAGAATGGCCCTGCGTTCAATCCCCAGTACCACACACACACAAAAAAAGTATATATTACATGTAATTATATATACACATTTCATGTAAAATTATATTAGTGTATACACATATATAAACATTTTTATATAACTTAAAACATTTCTATTACTCTTAGTGAGATGTCATAACAATAGCAAAGTCTGGAGTAAAAAATCCAGACACAATTATGAAATTTACTAAAACAATAACATATATTTTTCCTATGTCTTTTTTTAATGTTTATTAACTTGTAAAGCCACACCCACTATTCATATGGGATAATAGCTCATTTCCCAGATAAAAACAATACTATGAACATGGGCTAGACAAAGAAAAGAGGTTGGTCTTAAGAACATGTCTAAGCGATCTTATATTGAAGATTCTAATAAAGCAAAGCATGGCTTTTCAATTAAGATTTATGCAGATTTTATACTTCCCTTGATAAAATTTGGTTATCAGAAGTTTAAATACCTTAAGAATAAATTGGTGCTTCTGGTTTCTCTGCTGTCTAGCTTTCATTAAGTAGCTAAAAGTACTGATATGGTAAATTTTCTTGATTTGGAGTGATGCTGTTCATTGTCTTTTTAGAGCTTCTACTTTAGTGTGCAAATACCCTTTTATCACTGAAGCACAGTAGAAATAATGCAACTTACCACTTCCTTTACATTTGGTTCTTTCTCTTGAACAACTGAATAATCTCGATAAAGCTTTTTTAAATTAGATAAGAAACACACTGAATTCCTAAGGGATGACTTTCTCTCCTTCAGTTCATCATATTTTGTCTGTAGTTGTTTCAGCTGTGGTTCTAACCTAGAACAAAAATAAGTATTTTATTTTCCCCCAAATACATGACATATAGTAAAATGTAACAGCCTACAGTGTATGAGACTGATTATGTAAGTATACTGAGAGAAGTATGAAAAGCCAAGGGAAGTAGACTGGATGATTTATCTTTGGCTCTGAAATTATAAATATATGAAAGACTCTAGGTTTCAGTTTAATATGTAGAAAGAATCCTGTGAACTCTGATGAATGATGACTAATAAGCAGTGACACCACAGGTGTCTGTCAGGTCTTGGAAACCACTGAACTAAAATATTCAGAATGGGGGCTGGGCAGAGTGGTACACCCCTGTAATCCCAGTACTTGGAGGACCCCAAGTTTGAGGCTAGCTTGGAGAATTTAGTAAGACATTGTCTCAAAACAAAAAATAAAAATGGTCGGGGTGTAGCTCGGTGATAGAGTGCCCTTGGGTTCAATCCCTAGTAACACACACACACACACACACACACACACACACACACACACACACACACACACACGAAATTTGGCTAGTATCTTGTAGCTTCAGGCAGGAGTAGCCAGGCATTAGGGAGGGTTTGGCAGTAGCTTTTCCCTTATCAAGATGTCTTCCACTTAACAAGATCTAATAAAAGCAGTGGGAAACTATCACTATCACAGAGAAATATGTGACCTTGGACCACCGCTTCATCTCTCAAAGACGAGGTCTTCATCTATATATGAACGATGACTTGGATTTTATGGGCATGAGGAGGAAAGACTGCCCATTTTTATTTTGCTAAATAAAGATATAAAAAAACCCTCTAATATAATTTTATAAAAGTCTTTTTTAACTGTTCTTCATATTGAATAGATACAACATTTGTTCAAGGAACTGACTACTGACTGGATAGGGTCATGGTTGGGAGTCAGGATTGGAGTCAGTCAGCTAATGGCAGATCCTGGTTCCCCTACTTCCAAGGATTGTGACTGTGGCTAAGTTACTTCCCTGTGCCTCAGATCTTTCATATGCAAAGCTAAAAACATAGTATACTACATCTTCTCATGACGGATTTTCAAAATATACTTCTCTAGCCTCTAAAATTATACTTAGGGTTGTGTGTTGTGATATGCTCCTATAATCCCAGTACTTGAAAGGCTGAGACAGGAAGATCCAGGTTTGAAGCCAGCCTCAGCAACTTAGCAAGACCCTCAGCAACTTAGTGAGACCTTGTTTTAAAATAAATATAAAAAATGCTGGTGATGAATGCTCATGGGTTCAACCTCTAGTACCAAAAATCAAAAACTAAAAAAGGTATTTCTAGAAAAGGGACAAAAATGTCCTTGCACATGTCTGAGTGGCTTCACACTGATGACAAGTCTATCAAAGCAGAGCCTATGGCGGAGCTACCATCATCTCCCTCCCAGGACTGGGATGATGGGATGACTGATGGGTTAACACAATACGCTTCCTAGGAAGTAATTAAGTGTTACTGTCATTATTAGGTTGCCTTTAGTTTTCTTATTTTGCCCTGGGTCAATGAAAACTTTATCATGGGCTAGCCAGCACCTGTCCAGAGACTAAATTTGGAAACCAATGAACTAGATAACAGTTTCCCTCTCAAACTGCTGTAAAGTCTCTTCTTTAAAGCTTTGTACTTACCCACACTGTCTTTCCTGATAATACCACATTCCTTTTCAAGGTGTGTGTGTGTGTTTTGCTAGGGATCGAACTCAGGGCCTTGTTCATGTTAGCCAAGAGCTCTAGCTTGAGAAGGCCACCTTATCAGCCCTCTCAAACGACTTGAAAACTCCTTAAGGGAGGACAGCCGAGCTTGCCTTGCTTTATGCAAGCCTCCAGCTCACACAGCAGTCCTGGCCTCAGAAAAATGTCAGAAAGTATGTGTGGGCTTCCCAGTTTGTGTGCTCTAGTCTTCAGGGCTAGCAAGGCCTGTAAAGTACTCTCTGCCCAGCACCTGGGCATATGGATTCACATGAGTGCAACTCCTGGCGTACATTTCAACAGTCACAGTGCATGCCAGCCAATGTGAAGCACCTTCTGTGTATTTACGCACTTAATTCCCACAACACCCTTTGGGGTGTTATTATGAGGGTCATTTTGCCTGTTTATAAAAGAGGGAACTGAGGTGTTGAGAATAACTTGTCCAAAGTTGCACAGCCAGTAAGTGGAAGAGCCTGGATTCAAACCCAGGCAGCCTAATTCTCTAAGTAGGCTGGCTCTCAGGACAGAATTGAGTGATGCTGAGACATGGATGATCAGTGCTGAATTCTCCCCTGCTAGAAGGTTCTACAACTAGGCAGCATAACCTGCCTTTATTGACCAAGCTCAAAGATAACATGGGCTTTTAATTTAACACAGCAGCAAATATCACTCCCCCAAACAACACACTGTACTGTCCTTTTAGGTAAGTCTTCAAACAGGTTTTTGGTAGTATCTTACCGAAGCAGTTCATCCTGGACTTCAATCAAACGCTGCCTTTTCTTTTCAATATTGGAAATCATCTATGTAATACAGTAATTTTCTTGTTAAGTTAGTGTTGTAAATACTTGAGCATTGCCACATAAACTGAGCCAGGTATTGGAAGTGCAGAGAGAAACAAGAGAGACTAGATGTAGCCTTAGTGGGCAGCTAAAGGTCATTGGGGGTTTGCCCTTAAAGAAAATTGTGAGACCCCAGCCTCCCCCCCGCCATTCACTCTTTTTCTCACTGGTTCATGATAAAAAAGTTTTACTTTGTCATACCTCCCACCATGATTTGCTGCCCTGCCACAGGCCCAAAAGCCATAGGCCAACCAATTGCAGACTGGAACATCCAAAGCTGTGTGCCTAAATAAACCTGTTTATAAGTTGATTATCTAAGGTATTTCATTACAGTGATGGATAGATACCCATTCCTTAGCTTCCATTAAGACTACTCATCTGATCAACCACAAAACCATCCAAACAAAAGTCTGACTAAAAAGATAAAAACTCTTACATAAACTCTAAAGGTTATAAAATCCAAAGTATTGTCTTTACTTAAGGCATGTTATAACTCTAATCACATTAGTGATTTACCTTAGCATTTTTCCTTTTCAGATTTTTCAACATCTGGACTTCTTTAAGCTACACAAAACAAAATAATAAAGACGCATATGCATTTTCCAAGCATAAATGTTAACTAGTTTCACATATATCACATTAGTTTAAAAACAGCATGTAAGCCAGGCGTGGTGGTGCACAGTATTTGGAGGCTGAGACAGGAGGATCACAGGTTCACGCGTAGCCTCGGCTACTTAGTGAGGCCCTCTGCAACTAAGTGAGACCCTGTTTCAAAATAAAGAATAAAAATAGGGCTGGGGGTATAGCTCGGAGGTAGAATGCCCCTGGTTTCAATTCCCAGTACTGAAAAAAAAAAAATTGCATGTAAAAATATGGGTAGCGCTAATCTATTAATATATAACCATCAAATACAAGCTTTTCTAATACAACAGTGTGCTGTCTCAGCATTAAAAATACTTTAGGCTGGATATTGCAGCACACACCTGTAATCCCAGTACAATCCCAGGCTGAGACAGGAGGAGTGCAGGTCCAAAACCAACCTCAGAAATTTATTGAGACACAGCAATCTAGTGAGACCCTGTTTCAAAATTTAAAAGGGGAGGGGAGGCAGGGGGTGTAGCTTGGAAGGAGAATGCCTCTGGGTTCAATCCCTATTATCACAAAAAGAAAAAAGAAAGACAAGTAATTTAACAATTTAGACCAACAATTTTGTTAGTAAGCTTACCATTTTGATGAGTTCTTCTTTAATATTTACATAAAATTTGTTGATGGCTTCCTTACAAATTTTGGATTCTATTTTTTGTCTATAAAGGAGGTAGAAAAGTAAAACTAGGTGTAAAGAATTTTGAAAGGTGTGTTTCATTTGCTTAGTACATAAATACACAGAATTTGGCATACAGCATTTTAAATATCGAAGATGGCAATGTTCTCCATCATCAACCCTTTCTCAAACTTAAACACTGGAAACAAGTCTCAGCAAAAACAAAAAGCAAATATTTTTTCTAAATCTTCTGGCATGGGTCATCTTTATTCCCTGACACTGGCCAAGTTGCCAGGTGATACCAAGGGATGTAGAAATGCTTACAGCCAACCCTAGTCTTTTCCTACCACATGATCTCATGGCCAGCAGACCTTCTCCCCTCCCCCCCTTGCCTGATAGCAACTGGAGGAATAACTGTCCAACACATTTGAACTAAGCAATGAATAAACAGCCACAAGTCAGCTGTCCAGTTCTTCAGAAACTACAGAGCTCATTCCAAGGAACTTGGCTCATGTCCCTGTCACCAGAGATAAGAGATCTGGTGGCTGGGCTCTTGTTTTTCCAGTTTGGCGTGCATGGCTGGGAGGCAGACCCACAGTGACTGCAGCAGACACTCTGCTAGGAATCTGGTCCATTATTGACTTGGGTCGTCTTCTCATTAAGAATTCTATTTTGGGTAATGGTCCTTTGTTGGATGTATCTTTTGCAAACCTTTTATCCTCTTCGGTGGGCTGTCTTCATTCTTGAAAGTGACTTACATAGAGGAGAAAATTTTAACTATGGAGGTCAAGCTTATCAATTCTCTCATGGATTGTGCTTTTGGTGTTATCAAGTCATTGTCCCAACAGTCATCTGGATTTTCTCCCATTATCTTCTAGGAGTTTTAAAATTTTACATTTAGGTCTCTAAGGCATTTGGAGTTAATTTTTAAGAGTGTAAGGTCTGTGTCTATGGATGTCCCATTGTCCCAGCAGCATTTGTTGAAAAGACTCCACTGCAGTGCCTATTCTGTTTCACTGATTTTTTTTTTTTTTTTAACCAATGTCACACTGAGTCACACTGTAGCTTTATAGTGAATTTTGATGTCAGGCAGTATCAGTCCTCCAACTTTGTCTCCCATATTGGCTTGGCTATTCTTGGTCTTTTGCCTCTCCATAAAGTTTAGAGTTGATATCTGTAAAACAACGTGCTGGGTATAATAACTGGCCACTGTCCTAGTGGATGCTGCTCTCAGGGAGGCCAGCGGTGCTCACAGGCTGATCTCCACCTCTGACTCACTCTGCCAGGCCACTTTTTTTTTTTTTTTTTTGGTGTTACTGGGGATTGAACCCAGGGGCATTTTACATCTGAGCTACAACCCCAGCTCTATTTTATTTTTTACTTTGAAACAAGGTCTCACTAAGTTGTTGAGGTTGGCTGTCAACCTGTGATTTTCCTGTCTCAGTCACCCAAGTACTGGAATTACAAGCGTGTGCCACCATACCCCGTAGGGCCACATTTTTTATAATACCTTTGTTGTTCCTGTTTTTTTTCTAAGAACTTTTTATGAATGAATATATCTTTAGGAAAGGAATACAACAACAATAAAACCAAGAATAAAACTGGGCCTGTGTGTGTGAGTTCTGGAGAAAAGCAGGTGGAGACTGACTTTGGGCAGCTGTTTTCTCATTGTTCCCTGCCAAACCCCCAAGCTGGAGAAGGACAGTCAATCTAAGGAGTGTACCATCCACTCTTGCTGCTCTTGCTGCTGCTTCTCTCTGGAGCACAAAGGGTGAAGTCCTTACCTGTTGCGTGACTCTGTGTGGTAAGTGACTGAGGCTTCCCTGCCTAGGGTTCATCTATCTCCGATCTTTTCACTCATGGGTGCTGACAGGGACTGGAGTGTGCCTTCTTCTACACACAGTCTGACCCTGAAGTCAACAGCCCTGTGGGAAAACAGGCTCCCAGGCAGACATAACAACACAGGAGGAACACAACTACTTCAAAAGGAAAGCACATACTAGATCAGAGAGTCTATCAAAAACATATTTTACAATAGATGACCCAATAACAAAGTTAGCCTAATAAATATATATGTATAATGAAAATGTAAAATATAACTAAAACCCAATAATAATGAAAACACTACAGATAAGAACTGTGGGATGAACAAAAGGGGTGCTTCAGGGGAAATTTATCAGGTCCATGTATCACAACATCAAAAGACTTACCTATACTCTAGGAGGATTTTCTCAAATGCAGACAAAACAATATCCAACTCCATGATGTCACTGGTTTTCCTTCCTTCTAGACACCAAATATATACACTGCCACCAGTATCTATAATATTAAGATAAGTCAATTTAACACACTCATTATTCATAATTTGGCCCTAGGTTGAAGGTTCTGAAAGACTGAAACAAAAATGGTCTCAACATGCTGCTGGAGAGCTACTGAAGAATCACGTAGGAGGAGCCATATTCACTTCTTCCTATCCCAGGGCGCAGTCCCACAAGCCTGTGTACACTGTGGCTCTCTAACTGCTGTCTACTTGATTCTCCCATTTTTGCTGAAGTAACTGAAAGAATTGTTGCTTTTTAATTACTTTGCTGGGTCTTTATTTAATAGTCTGCTGTTATCCAATATAACTGGTGATTAAGCTCTTCTCTGTTTATTTTCTAAATTTTAATCCATCTGATAGGCCACATGTAGAATACCTCAAGATTACACAGTGTAATCATTTTAACAGTTGTAATAACATAGAGTAATATGCTGGTCTAGGAATCTGAAGACCTAGGTTCTCAATTGAGCTTCTTTCTTATTAGTCTTGAGATCTTAAGGGAGTCATTTGTCCTCCCAGAGGCCCAGTTTCCTCAATAATGAAGCTGAAGAAATAAAATCTGTTCTGCCAGACTGGCATGGTGGTGCAAGCCTGTAATCCCAGTGACTTGGGAGGCAGGAGGATCACAAGTTTGAGGACAGCCAGGACAAAGTGCAAGATCCTGTCTCAAGATAAAAAATAAATAAATAAAAAGAGCTGAAGATGTAGCTCAGTGGCAGAGTTCTCTCAATTAAAAAAAAAAAAAAATTCTGTGTTTTATTTTGTTGTGGGACCGACTCAAGCAAGAAACTATCTGTGTGAGCACATAAACTATAAATTACTCTACATTTGTAAGGTGTTCCTATCTACCCAACACAAAAACCTATCTACCAAGCCACAAGTGACTGCTAGGTTTCAAAATCTGCTATTATATCTCTTTATACCTACAGTGGTTAAGGATCTCCATTGATGACAATCTAATTAAATACAAAGTTGAAAGACTAAAGCATTTGCCAGTTTAGTAGGTGCAAAAGTGTCTCAATGTAGCTGTAATTTAAATTCCTGTAATTAGTAATTGCTGTAGTTTGGATGCTGAACATCCTCCAATGGCCCATGTTTTAAAGGCACATTGGGAGGTGGTGGAAACCTTACGTGTGGAGCATGCCAATGACCTAAAGACCTTCCTCCAATAGGTCCTTTCTTCTTCCTCTCTCGCTTCCTGGCTGTGAAGGGAACAGTTTTGCTCTACCACATGCTCCTGCCATGATGCTTTACCACAGTCCAAAGCAAGGTGGTCTACCAATCATGAACTGGAACATCCAAAACTGTGAGCCAAAATAAACCTTTTCTCTTAGAAGCTGATTATCTTAGGCATTTTGTTATATTAACAGAAAGGTGATTAATGTAGAAATGGACTCGTCAAATGTTTTTTACTTTGTTTCCCCTTCTGTGAAAACCTATTGATATCATCAGCCCATTTTCTGCTAGGTTATCTTTTTATTAATTTTTTTTAAGGAGTTTGCTTATCACAAGTGTAACTATCTTTTTTTTTAATCCTTTGCCATTATGGTCTCTTTTGATAAACAAATGTACCTGATTTTTTTTTTTTTTTTTTTTTTTTTTTTTGCGGTACTAGGGATTGAACTCAGGGGCGTTCTACCTCTGAGTTATACCTCCAACCCTATTTTTTATTCCTTATTTTGAAACCGGGTCTCACTAAGTTGCAAAGGGCCTCACTAGGTAGCTGAGGCTGGCCACGAACCCTGATCCTCTGGTCTCAGCCTCCCGAATGCTGGGATTACAAGTGTGCGCCACCACGCCTGGCTAAATGTACCTGATTTTAATGAAGTCAAACTTATTACTCACTTAAGAATTTGTGTATAATTTAAGGAATCTTTCCCAATTTAATTTACCTTTCTCATTTAAGCCTTTAATTCCTCTACAAATGCTTTTTATGTGTGCATGCTGCAAGTCAGAGGAGACCTTGTTTCATTATTTTATAAGGAAAGCATTGTCCCAACACCTTTCCCAACTGATCAACAATACCATCTCTGTCATGCATTCACCAAATTCTCATATTCCCACAGGGTTCCTCTAGTTTGTCTTTTGTATCATTGTCCATTACTGTTCTATAAATGTCTGTTGAACACACCTGAAAAATTATTTAGAACTGAGTGTTTTTTTTTTTTAGTTTGCTTTTATAGGAAAAATTTAAACTACTAGTTGAATTTCTTTGATAGTTATATGATTATTCTAGTTTTTTCCCTAAAAGCTGGTTTGTTAGCCTTTTTTTTCTCTAGCTATTTATATATTTAAGAATATATAAGTATGTAAATATGTGAAAACATTTTCCATATATTTAAAATTTATTTCATAGGAAGTTGCTCTTTATATTCTTAGTAACATTTTAAACTGTGCAGCTTCTGATGGGAATAGAGAATTATACAACCATTTTGGGAAAACAGTTTCCAAAGTCTGGCAGTTTCTTGTAAAATATATTCTTATTATATTCTTGTAAAAATATATTCCTAGCCTATGACTCAACAACTTCACTCTTTGTATTTACCCAAGAGAAATGAAAACATGTTCACAAAAAGATGTGTATAAAAATGTTCATAGTGGATTTATTTGCAATAGCCCAAATCTGGAAAAAATCTGGAAACAATTTAACTGCCCATCAATAAAAGACATATAGTCTTACAATGAAATACTGAGCAGTAGTAAAAAGATTCAAAATAGTATGCCTAAATCTCAAAAAGAATACATATTATGCAATTCCATCTATATGAAAATTCTAGAATATGCAAAACTAATTTATTGTTGAAAGAAGAATCTCCAAGAAATTGCCCCTGGGGACGTCGAGGTGGAGACTGACATAGAGGCATAAAGGAACTCTCTAGAATAATGGAAGCATTTATATTTTGGTAACATTCTGAATTACACACATTTGCATTTCCCAAAACTCAACAATCAGATATCTGGGCATTTTCTTATGTATACACTTTACAAGAAAGAACTAGATGTAAGCTGAAATATTTCAGAAGTATACTGATGTTTATAATTTATTTTAAAATACATTAAAAATTAAAGTGGATTAACAGGTGATAAAGCAAGTATAATAAAATGTTAATTGTAAAACTTAGGTGGTAGGTATATGAAGATAGACTGTAAAATTATTTCAAATTTGTTGTACATTGAACTTTTCATGACAAAACATTAGAAAAAATGTTGATCCACATATTTTCAATTTTTATAAGTGGTAGTTTTATGCACTTATAATTTACTGCTTTAACAAATTAAAAACACATTTTTTTTCCATGAAATCCTTGGATAAGTGACAAAATATAAAACACCATTTTGTACCTGAGTCTGTGGCTTCACTTCTTATTTTCTTCCTTTTGCCAGGAGACATCTTGCCTTTTTTCTGAGTTTTCTACCAAAAAATAATTTTAAAAAAGCACAGCTTTTAAGAAAAGCTATCTTTTTCTTAAAACAAAGAATAACACAATATTATCAATATTTTAGCTATAGTTCTTTTTTTAAAATTTTTAAATTTTTATTAATTGGTGCATTGTAATCATACATCTTTGTTAGGTACAAGCTGATAAAGGCATATATGCACACATTTCTCATTTAACCCCTTCCCCAATTCCCACTCCCTTGCCCTCCCTCCTTCTCAAGTTCAGCTTAGTGATTGACTTTGATATATTTGTGAAAGTACATCATGTGTATTAGGGTGTGTCATCCCCCCCCCATCACCTTCAGTTAAGTCAACTTCTTTGCTTATGCCCCATCTTCTCCCTAGTATTTGCATATTAGGGAGAACATATGCTTTTTTACTTTTTGTGACTGACTAATCTCACTTAACATAATGTTTTCCAGTTGCATCCATTTCCCTGCAAATAACATGATTTTGTTCTTCTTTATGGCTGTTAGCTACATTTCTTAACACATTAGTTACATGAGTTATCTAAATTGATAAATAAAACACTACAAAAATTAAATAAAACAAAATGACCAAGTGCTGTGTGCATGTATATTTGTAATGCTTTGAACCTCATTATGATGTGAAATTACAATGCACAAATAAAAGCATAAAAATAATGAAACTTTCATTTGATTTTTAACAATCATCTCAATGGAAAAAGCTGAACTTTTTGAACTTTTATTGTTTAAGATAATGGCTTATGGAATCAGCCCAAATTTCTATTCCCAAATATGAAGTGTCTGCTCTTGTAGCTTGGGTTCTTTTGCTGGGCTGCCAAAGATATCAAATAACAGACAATACAAGACTGGGTTCCCTGAAAAAGGGGACACTCAGAAGATGAACCCCGAGCCAGGTGTGGTGGCACACACTTATAATCTCAGTACCTGGGAGGCTGGAGGCTGTGACAGGAGGACCAAAGGTTCGCAGCCAGCCTCAGCTACTTAGTGAGGCCCTCTGCAACTTAGTGAGACCCTGTTTCAAAAACAAAATATAAAAAATAAGTCTAGGGGTATAGCTTGGAGGTAGAATGACCCTGGGTTCAATCCCCAGTTCTGCAAAATATATATAAATAGAAGGTGAACACAAATGTTACACTACGTTTAGGGACAATTTCTAGACAGCTGCATAGCAGGGCATGATAATCCTACTCAGTTAAGGAGGCAGAGAGAGTCTGGGGAAGCTGCAGCACTTGAAATAAGCTGCTCAGGGCATTGAGAATCTGCCTGAGGCTTCCATAGACGTCTAAGGAGAACTGCACATGTGCAGAATGAGACTACATGAAGTTTGTCAGAAACAGGCTATCATGGAGTTAATAGCATAACAGATAACAGAAGATAAGCAGTGTTGGGGAAAATTAGGTGTGTCTATCAGGCAGAAAGCATACCTATGGGGTAAGAACCATAAACTACTAACAAAAGCACTCACACAGGGCTGTACTGTTCCTAATGGGGCAAAAACTGATTCCTAAGGTGAAGAAACAAACAAACAAAAACCTTACTTAGGTCAAGGAGTCCCAGTACATAAAGTGATATACAGAAAAGTTGTGGTACTAAAATTTACCTGTATGTTTTGGGGAAAGGGTGACTAGGGGAAACAATGCCTATCTAAAAAGGCTTCTTAGTGAGGACAATAATGAAAACAGATTATATGAAATACTGCCCTAGAGTAAGGCCTACTCCAGAGCCACCCTAAAAGCCCCAAACCAATCCCTGACCAGATCCACCAGGGAGAGACAGAGTGGAGGTTATGGTGGGCAGAACTCTAAAGTCCCCTGAGTAATTCCCTCCCCTGAGTGTGGGTGGCACCTCTGAAAATGGTGGGAGTCACTCCCTTGATTACATATATAAGACTCCAGTGCTGCAGCCTGTAGCCTGCAGAGTCTCTGGCTGGCTTTGAAGATGCAGGCTGCCATACTGGGAGAGGGCCACGTGACTAGCATCTCTCCAATTAGAGAGAAAACAGGGACCTCAGTCTTAAAACTGCAAGGAATTTAATTCTACCAACAATGTGAAAAAGCTTAGATGAGGTTTAAAGATGAGATATCAGTCCTGGATAGACCTTTATTTCAGCTGTATGAGACCCTGAAAAGAGATCAATCTAAGGTGAGCCCAGACGTGGGGTAGTAAATGTGTTGTTTTAAGCCACTAAGTTTATTGTAACTTTTTATGTAGCAGCTGAAAAATAATATGGGGGTGATCTAAGTTAACAGATACTTGGGAAATACCTTAGGCTTTCCACAAATTGATTAAAAAACAATGCTACAGAAATTCAAGAGGATTAGCTAAACTTGCTTGAATAAAAGTTAACACTATTCACAAGAAGATACAGAATTCAGAATTTCAACAACTTACCAATAACAATGTCTATTACACAATTTTAAAAGTATGGGATTAAAAATGTCACAAAGAAAGATGTGACCCAAAGACAGGAAAAAATAAAAACAAAACGATAACACCCCAAAGAAACCAACCTGAAGAAGGCCCCAAATAATAGATTTAGAAAACAAAGACTTTAAAGTGGCTATCATAATTATGTATAAGGAAGAAAAGGAAATGATGGTCTTTACTCTAAAAGACTCTTATCATAGAAATAGAAGCTATAAGAAAAGAATCAAATGTAAATTCTAGAACCAAAAATCACATAACTAAGAAAAAAAAATCATTAAGTACTATATCAGTTGCTTGTGGCTACTATAACAAATTACCAACTTGGTTTAAAACAACAGAAATTTATCCTCTGACATTTCTGAAGACCAGAAATCTAGAATCAGTTTCAATGGGCCAAAATCAAGGGATCAGCAGGACAGCACTCCCTCTAAGGGTTTAGTGGGGAGATCCTTTCCTTGTCTCTTCCAGCCTCTGGAGCCTGGGATATTCCTTAGCTTCTGGACACATTATCCAGTCCCTGCCTCCAACTTCACATTATTTTCTCTTCTGTGTCTGTTCTGTTCTTCCTCTTCCTCTCTTATAAGGATACTTGTGATGGCAACTGTGGCCCACCTACAATGTACAGGGTAATCTGGAATTAGGATGTGGGCCTATCTTTGGGGTGAGGGGGCACCATTCAACTCACTCCATATTGAAGACAGAGCAATAAAATTTTGTCCAATTTGCAGATTAGAGAGAAAAGAGATTTTAAAAGGATAGGAGTCTTAGGAACTGAATAAAAATATCTAATAATCTAAAATATCTATAACAAAAGTTCACAAAGACAGTGAGAATTGTGTCCAAAAACTGTATTTGAAGAAATAATGGCTGAAAATTTCCTGACTTACAGAACTGATAAGAAGCTCTTCAAATTCTGTGTAAGATAAGCATAATATATCTAGGTATAGCATAGTTAAACTGCTGAAAATAAATGAGAAAACTATAATTTCAACAGCAGCTAGAGAAAAGGAGCACATTAAAGAGATGGAGACAGTGAAGAAACGTGCTAACTTCTTATCAGAAATAACAGACAGTAGAATGACATTTTAAAGAGCTAGAGCTCAGAGTTCTATATTCAATGAAATATCCTTTAAAATTAGGGGTGAGGAGAGGCTGGTGATGTAACTCAGTGCTACAGCTCATGGCTAGCATGCACAATGCCCAGCACTTAAAAAAATAAAAAAGTTGGGCATGGTGGTGCATACCTGTAATCCCAGTACTTGAGAGGCTGAGACAAGAGGATCATAAGATTGAGACCAACCTCAACAACTTAGGGAGACTCTTAGCAACCTAGAGAGACCCTATAGCAAAACAAAACAAAACAAAACATAAAAAGTTCTAGCGGTGTAGCTAGCTCGGAGGTAGAATGCCCCTGTGTTCAATTCCCAGTGACTAACACATACATGAGAAACAAAGTTTTAGATAAACAAAATTTGGAGAATCTGTCCTTACCAGCATACCTGCAAGAAAAGAAATACTAGGAGATGTTCTGTAGTCTGAGGGAAAAGTCCGATTGAAATGCAGATCTACAGGAAGGCAATAAGAGAACTGGAAAAGAGAAGTAGGTAAAAATAAAAGAACACGTTTTTTTCCCTAATAATTTCCTCAAAAGCTAACAGTTTTAAGAAGAAATAATACTGTAAGGTTAGATTTATAATGTAGAAGCAAAACATAGAAAAAAGACACAGAGGATGGGGATGGATAAATGGAATTATAACACTGTTATGTAATTACATTTATGTAGTGAGAAGTAGTTAGTTATGAGGTAGGAAATAGGAATGTATAAAGGTGTAAAATACTGGTTCTAAATAGCTTTTGTTAATTTAAGGATCTATGTTTCGAACCCAGGATCAACCACTAAGAAAAGAGGCATAGCTAAGAAGCCAAGAGAGAAAATAAAAATAAAAAATACTCAATTAAGGTAGGCATGGTGGCGCACACTTATAATTCCAGTACTTGGGGGGCTGAGATAGGAGAATTGCAGGTTTAAGGTCAGCTTCTGCAACTTAATGAGACTCTCAGGAACCTAATAAGATCCTGTTTCAAAATAAAAATAAAAAGAGTTGGGGATGTAGCTTGGAAGTAGGACACCTCTGTATCCAATCCCCAGGACCACACACAAAAAATTATATATATATATATATATATATATGTATATATATACATATATATATATAGAGAGAGAGAGAGAAGCAGAATGCTGAAAATTATTAAAGCTGGATGATGGGAATATCATATATAGAATACTGGTTTAATCCCCAGTACACACACACACACACACACACACACACACACACACACACACACTCAAAATTAGTAACAGAGAGACAATAGAGAAGTAAATGGAAAACATGAGGTAAAATGGTCAACTTGATTAAATTCAAAACTATATAAAAACAAATGGACTTTTAGAGGAGTAACAGCATCAAACTACAGAAGGGACAGATAGAAAACTAATAGCAAGATGGCAGATTCAAACCTAACCATATCAGTAATTACTTCAAAAGGGAGAGACTGTCAAACTGGGTAAGTATATGCTATCTAAAAGAAGTGTACTCTAAATTTAAAGGCAAAAATAGGTTGAAAGTAAAGAGAATAAAAAACGACCTACCATGCAAAGTAAGAAAGCTTGCATCGCCTTATCAACATCAGACAATACAAATTTTCAAGATAAAAAAGTATTGCATGAACTTAAACGAGACTATTTCATAATGATAACACAAGTAGAAACCATTCATCAAAAGACGAAACGACCTTAAATAAGTATGCAATTAAAAACTGCTTTATGGAGAATAGAATGATGGTGACCAGAGGTTGGGGATGGGGCGGGCAGATGTTGGTTAAATGGGTACAAAGTTTCAGTTAGATAAGAAAAATAAGTTTCTGAGCAATATTGCCCAACTTAATGACTAAAGTTAAAGATAATGGCTATTTCAATTAATAGTTAAAAGTAAATTTCAGACATTTCACCACAAGAAAGAGTTGGGCAATAGATATATTAATTGGCATGACTTAACCATTTTTCATTTTACATATACATCAAAACATTATATTTTACCCCATAAGTGTATCCAATTATGATTGTCAAAAACTTTTTACCCCCCAAAATTTTGGGGTAAAAAATAATGCAAAATCAGAGAACTAAAGAAAATCCATAAATTTGTAATGTCAGTAAACATCTTCTCTACATAACTGATAGATATGTAGACCACCATCCCCTTTATCCTAACAACAAAAAGTAGGGACTACAGGCAGGAGACATAATATCTGAACTACATTATCAATCAACTTGACCTCAACTGATATTTACATAATAGCACACACTCAACAACTACAAATTCAAGTACAAAGGGGATGTTCACCAAGACAGACCCAACAAGAGGCTGAAAAACATGTTTAATATGCTTCTATTTGTGTAAACAGGGGAACTAAAAGTAAGAAAATACATTCATACTTGTTTGTATATGCAGAAGAAAATTCTGGAAGCATATATAAGAAATTCATTATGAAGTTTATGTTTAGTGGGTGGGAAGGTGGAAAGCAGAAGACTGGGGAGCAGGGACACTTCACTATCCTTGAAAATCTTTTCAAACAAAGCCAGGAGTGGTGGCGCAGGCCTGTAATCCCAGTACTTGGGAGGCTGAGACAGGAAGATTACAGGTTTCGAGGATAGCCTCAGCAAGTAGTGAGACTTTCATCAACCTAGCAAGACCCTGTTTCCAAATAAGAAATAAAATTGGGCTAGGGGTATAGCCTGGAGTTATAAAGCCCCTAGGTTTCACCCTTAGTACCAAAAAAATAAAATTAAGTAAGTAAGTAAATAAATAAATAAATAAGTAAACCAATTAATAAAATGGCATATGAAGAACTTGGCCAAAATATATGTCAAGAATCTGAAAACAACAAATATGACCCAGATATACCTAACAGCAATTTTTTTCTAAGAAAATGTTAAAGGGTGTGCATACAAATTTAGCTACATAGAAATTCATCGAAGCACTTAAATTTTACATTGCAATTGTTCAAAAATAAGAGATGAACTAAACCACAGCACATTCATGAATGGAATGGTATGCATTCATTAAAGTGAAATTATAGCTACAAGGTCTCTGGCCTGACTTCCAGGTCTTTGATCCACCTTGAGTTAACTCTTGTGCAGGGTGAGAAAGTGGGGTTTATTTCCATTTTCCTGCATATGGTTAACCAGTTTTGCCAACACCATTTGTTAAAGAGGCTATCTTTTTTCCAGTGTATATTTTTGGCTCCTTTGTCAAAAATGAATTGACTGTAAGCACGTGGGTCTGTTTCTGAATCTTCTATTCTGCTCCATTGGTCTGTGTCTGTTTTTGTGCCAATATCATGCTGTTTTTATTACTGTGGCTTTGTAGTAGAGTTTGAAGTCAGGTATTGTGATACCTCCTGCATGGTTTTTATTGCTAAGAACTACTTTTGCTATCCTAGGCTTTTTGTTGTTCCAAATGAATTTAAGGACTGAAATTGTACAATACTTGATGGCAAACAGATGACTGCATTTAGGGTAAGAAAAGCCTGGTAAAAGGATCAAAGACTACAGATTAAGAAACTTGGTCATTTGGGGATTATAGAATTGTGGGTGAATCTATCTTCCTTTCCATATCGTCTAGATTTTATTAAAAATACATTATTTTAAACAAAAAATGTAAAATTTGTTTTAAAAGAACTGAAGAAAAAATTCTATTTTCCTAAATATTTTTCAGTAACTCCTTTTTTTTTCCTTTCCAAATAGAGGGTGGACATTGTCTTACCAGTTGATTTTGTGTTGTCCGAGTCTCTTTTTCAGCAGTAGGCTGGGCCCTGAAGGGTTCTATCCTTTTAGGAGTTACTGACTGAGCTGGCTTCTCTGGAAGTCCAGAAGACGCCACAGCTGGGACAGCCTCCTGTTGTTGTGTAATGATTTCCTTTGCTGACTTCACTTTTCTTCTTAGGTCATCTTCACTGCTTTCAGACTCATCACTAATAGGCTTGAGTTTTCTTCTTCGCTATGAAGAAAATAGCACTACTGGTTTAGAAAACATCAATATTTAGGATTCTTTCTGGAATAAAAGAATACTGCAGAATTCACATTTCTCATTTTTAAACTCCAAAAATGAATATATGGCAGCATGATTAGTGGATAGGACAGGAGACCTAGACTAAAGTTCTATGTAAATACTCCCCAGAATTCTTTTTGCCTTTATAAATCACGAACTACACAGGCTGTATAAATGCAATGAAAACTGACTAGGTACGTAGAGATCTGAGCCCTCTTTAACAAAAAAACACTTCAGATATAAAATATTTTACTTTATTATAAAAGTATCATCTAAAACATACCTCTTCTATGAAAAATATTGCCATAGCTTTTCTATTCGTGTCTAATCTAAACAGAAAATGAAACTTCTTACAGAACATTTTTCTCTATTTGCAGTCAATCTAAATAAAATATGTCTTACATATTAAGATAGAAGAGAGAATACTACTACATACCTTTTTTGCACTAACTTTTACAGATTCATTTTCACTTGCTTCATTTTCAGAAATGTTCGAACTGCACCAAAGAATAAGCCATCATTATCTTGTACAGATTCAATTTTTATTCACATTTGTCTTCTGTAAGTTACTGGTCCAACTGGGAAACAGGCTTGATTTAATGAGAAGATCTACTTGCATGGACAGGCCTGCCACCTTCCTAGATTTACCCTCTGTCTTCCACAGCTTCCCATGCCCAGGTCATATCAGTTCACCCAAAGCAGGAAGTAATAGTGAACATTACTGTAGCTCTTTATGGTCATGTCTGAGAATGCATCTTCCTCCAAGTTACCAGTCCCAGGCACAGGTACTAAAAGCTAACTCGCTCAGCCTATCATTAGGTGATATAAAAAGGAATATCTTTTGTTCTTTGAAAAAGAAAAATAGCCCTAACTTCTTATGGGAGATAAGAATTCTTTCATCTTTTCGTCCAATTCAATATGATCAATATTTAACACCCACCTCAAAATGCAAAGTATGGTGATTAAATTACTTTAAAAATGAGAGAGAGGGCTCAGTATGTGTATACATGGCTAATGGATTAGGAAATCCAGCATGGTTATGACCCTTGAGTTGACTTGTGAAACTACTTTTCTAGACAAAGAAGTATGAGGATGAGCACTTAAGATAGAAGGAAATGCAAAAATAAAAGCATGGTGGTATAAAATAGCTTGGTGTATTCAAGAAACATGACAATATAGATAGAATGTACTGTTTAAGATTAGAAACTCCTAGATAAGAAGTCAAGGGATATAACCAGAAGGGGCTGAGAGACAGCCATAAAAACGTCTCCCTCCTGTTAGCTGGCAGCCTCCAGCTGCAGAGCCACCAGGATTCACTACAGACCTGGGCGGAGGTTGCACTCTATGGGCAGTGTCCAGCCAGTAACTGAGCATGGTGATGATACTGCCATTTCTTCCCAATGCAGGCAATCTTTCCTCCAGGGCTCCCTAGTGGGTTGGCTAGAACCATAACAGCCACACTGCTGTCTGAGGCCATCTCTGCCCAGTCTGATTCTTCCAACTTTAACTTTCATAGATGTTATTAATAAACTTTTCCACTCCTCAGTGTCTCAGGGTTCCAAGGATCCAAATTGTCACGGGGACCTTCTATGCCATGAAGGCAGGCAATGGGAGCCTGTAAAAGGTGGTAGGCATAGGAATAAGTTGAAATTTGCATTTCAGAAAGGTCACCCTGGAAGGTGGGTGAACCTGAGGAGAGAGGGTTATGTGGGGGACAAGGAGACCTGGATGGAAGCTACTACAGGAACTGGGAGACAGTGGCAAATGACTGCAGGGAGATGGCAGGGGTTTGGAGAAAGAAAAGGGGATTCTGGAGATTGTCACAGACCAGAACCAACAGGATGGGTTAGACAGAAGAAGATGCCAGGAATGATTCCCAGATTACTGAGTGTTATGTGACTGGGTGGGCAACAGGACCATTAGCCTAGAAAACACCAAAGGAGTTTGTTGATACTAGATGAGGAAGACAAAGATGGAGCTTGGTTTTGCTTTGTTGGATCTGAGGCATCTGTGAGAATCTAGGTAAATACGAGGAATATTCAGGACACTTTGGGACTCAGGAGGAGGGCTGGACAACAGAGATGAACTCAGGATACAGTGGCACATAGGTAGCTAAAATCATTAGAGTAAATTGGGGGTAGGTGTAAAAGAGAGGGCTAAAAGCAGAATCACCTACACACAAGAAGACAGAAGGAGAAATACAGGGACAACAGGTGGACATTCCTGGGGAGGGTTTTCAGGCCTGGTTGCTGACGCCTTCATGTGTACTAGGGAATGCTGATCTCTCTCTCTCTCCAGTGCCTCCTTTCTTCCCTGACTTCTTTTTGTATTTATATGTAAATCCTGTCTTATTTTCCTAAATGATGTCTAAAGTTAAACATTCTATTACCAGGAACAGCACTTAAGGACACAAAGACCTTGAGCAAATGGAGACCTTTGCTCATCATCATAAAAATATCCTTTCTCTCTAGGTTAGTTTATAAATGTACTTCGACCCAATAAAGACAGCATGTTTTCTAAGATAATCAGGTGTCAATTATCATAGTTAATTATTATATGTAATGTCAAATGTTGAAAAATTAAGTTGTTATATCTCAGTTACCTTGAGGAAAAACATAAGTTGTCTCAAAAGATCTTTAAAAATCTTTAGTTCTATATTAAAAAGTTGTTCAAAAATCCCATTAAGCATGGATAAACAACTGCTGGAAATTTAACCAAACCTTTTCTTTCCTTTTTTTCCTTGAGGAGTGGAAGGGACAGATGATCCACAGTGCTTGGCGAATTCTTCTTCATCAGCATATATAGCAGTGCTGTGTAACGGAGGATCTATAACAGACAAAAAATATAACTTTAAGAGTTTGGCTGTTTGGGCAGTATTTAAGTTTACTTTCTTACAGTGGAGCACAAAACAAGCTTTGTTTAAATGGTTAATAAAGCCTGGCATGGTGGCACACGCTTGTAATTTCAGCATTTGGGAGGCTGAGACAGGAGGATCCAGGTTCTCGGCCAGCCTCAGCTACCTAGTGAGGCACTCCACAACTTAGTGAGACCCTGTTTCAAAATAAAGAATAAAAAATAGGGCTGGAGCCGGGCGTGGTGGCGCACGCTTGTAATCCCAGCATTCGGGAGGCTGAGACCGGAGGATCCGGGTTCGCGGCCAGCCTCAGCTACCTAGTGAGGCACTCTGCAACTTAGTGAGACTCGGTTTCAAAATAAAGAATAAAAAATAGGGCTGGGGGTGTAGCTCAGAGGTAAAATGCCCCTGAGTTCAATCCCCAGTACCGCAAAAAAAAAAAAAAAAAAAAAAAAAAAAAAAAAAAAAAAAAAAAAAAAATAGGGCTGGGGTATAGCTTGGAGGTAGAATGCCCGAGTTCAATCCCCAGTACTGCAAAAATAAATAAATAAATAAATGGTTAATAAAATAAAAATAATTTACAGAGGCTACTTCCCAAATGTTTGTAATCTTATACCTCAATAATAAAAAATTAAATTGTGTCACTAATAAATATATGGATGTTTATAAGTTATAAACCTGTATTTCTATACTTATTAATGGAAATATTTTAAAGAGATAATATACACATACATGTATATGTATATACATATGTATGTACACATATATACATATATGTAGGAATTCTAACATTTTCTTTTCTTATTCCTATGTTGTACTTGGGAGGTCACTGCATTGACTATAAACTCTACAAGTTGGCCTATTCCCATGACTCTGTTATTCATCAAATGCCAAGCACCTAATGGGCACTCACTATTTGTGAATGAATGCACTTTGGGGGAAAGATTCTAGTCCTTCATATTTACCTTCCCCTGTACTCAAGATTGCTACAGCCTTCCTAAAAAGCAAAAGGATTTATTCACTCTACAGCTGTGAATAACAAGGGAAAAAAAGAGAGAAATAAACCAATCTCTAATTTCTATATGTAATCGGTCATACAACCTGGATTCTTACAACTTAACAATAATAACCCAATTTTAAAATGGATAAGCTGGGAATGGTGGTACACACCTCTGTAATCCCAATACTTGGGAGGCTGAGACCAGAGGATTCCAGTTTCCAGGACAGCCTGGCTAACTTAGCAAAGCCCTCAGCAACTTAGCAAGACCCTGTTTCAAAATAAAAAGGGCTGGGGTACAGCTTGAAGGTAAATGCCCCTGGAGTCAATCTCTAGTGCCAAAAGTAAGTAAGTAAGTAAATAAATAAATAGAAAGGCAAAGGAACTGGGTATAGTGGCACATGCTTTTAATCTCAGTACTTGGAAGGCTGAGACAGGAGGATCAATATTTGGAGGCCAGAACATGGTAACTTTAGCAAAATTCTGTTTCAAAATAAAAACTAAAAAGGGCTTGGGGTATATCTCAGAGGTAGAACAACCCTGGGTTTAATACCCAGGATACATACACATACACACCCCCCCCACACACACTCTCTCTCTCTCTCTCTCTTTCTCTAGGCAAAGGGTTTAAATAAACATTCCTTCAGTTAGTCTTTAGGGAAATTCAAATCAAAGCTATGAGACACTTCACATCCCTTGGAATAGCTATTATCATGAAAAAAGAAAACCCAGAAAATAACAAATACAGGTGATGATGCAGAGAAACTGGAACCCTGTGCATCCTGGTGAAATATAAAATGATGCAGCTACTGTGGAAAACAGCATGGCAATTCCTCAAAAACTTAAACATGGGCCTACCATAAGATCCAATAATTCCACATCAGAGGAAGAGGAAATAAGGAGTGACTGTGATGGCTATGGGGTTTCTTTTTAGGGTGTTAAAAATGTTCTAGAATTAGATAATGGTGACGGTTGCACAATTTTTTGAGTATATTAAAAACCAATGCAAGCTGGGCGTGGTGGTGCACGCTTGTAATCCCAGCATTTGGGAGACTGAGACAGGAGGATCTGGGTTCGTGGCCAGCCTTAGCTATCTAGTGAGGCACTCCGCAACTTAGTGAGACCCTGTTTCAAAATAAAGAATAAGAAAAATAAAACAGGGCTGGGGGGGGTATAGCTCGGAGGTAGAATGCCCCTGAGTTCAATCCCCAGTACTGCAAAAAAAAACCAAAAAACAAAAAAAGCATTTTATAAATTAGAAGGGTGAATTTTATGGAATGTGAATATATCTCTCTCTTGTTTTTTTTTTATTCTTTATTTTGAAACAGGGTCTCACTAAGTTGCGGAGTACCTCACTAGGTAGCTGAGGCTAGCCGTGATCCCGGATCCTCCAGTCTCAGTCTCCCAAACGCTGTGATTACAAGCATGCACCACCACACCTGGCTTTACATCTCATTTTTAAATTATGGAAATTTTTTTAGATTTAGACTTCTGTCAGATAAGCAATTAAAACATTTTTTATCAAGTCACAACAAAAGATGTGTTCTGGTGCTCATTACTTCTCATCTTATTTCACCTTACAAAAATGTACATATTCAACTGGATGCAGTGGTGGCGCATGTCTGCAAACCCAGTACTGAGACAGGAGGATTGCAGGTTCAAGGCCAGCCTTAGCAACCTCACAAGGCCCTCGGCAATTTAGTAAGCCCTGTTTCAAACTAAAAAATAAAATAGGGCTGGAAGTGTAGGTCAGAGGTAGAATGCCCCTGGGTTCAATCCCTAGTACTCTCTGCTGAAATGTATATTTTGTTTTATTAAAAACAGAGTTGGCCAAGTATGGTGGAAAAATAGACTGGGCCAGGTATGTTGGTGTATACCTGTAATTCTAATACTTGAGAGGCTGAGACAGGAGGATTGCAGATTTGAAGCCATCCTTAGCAAATTAGTGAGGCCCTCCACAACTTAATGAAACCCTGTTTCAAAATAAAAAATAAAACAGGGCTGGGGGTGTATCTCACAGACAGAATGCCCCTGGGTTCCATCCCCAATACCATAAAAGAATTAGAAAATATGATAAGGTATAAATTCTCAAAATTCTCTTCCTAGTACTTATTCCAGTGAAAATGTGTGATCACTGCTGTTCTAGAAGTGAGGGCCTTTGGCATTTTATCATTTTTGGACTGGCCACCGACATATAATGACAGCAGTCTATTTGGACAGCTCATGGTCATCCCTATTTACCTTACACTAAGGGAACATAGGTGAAGTTCTACCTGGCTCCCAAGGAGCATCCATGCCTCCTAAGTTTATAATTAAATGGAAATTCACCATACTATTCTCACTGAATTAAATCCGCTTACCAGATGGCTCCGGTAGTTTGATATGAAAAATATATTTTCATATATTTTTTGTTACTAAATACTAGGGTAAGAAGTATATAATATGAATGGAATGTTAACAAATGCTAATAGAAGAGTTCTACTTTGATAATGTTCTTAGTTCCAATGTGTGTAGAAGACATAAATAATACCAACTATCAAGTAGACCACTAGTTTTTAGATTTAAAAATACACCTATATTATTATATCTAGCCTAAATGTTACTGCTTTAAAATCACTTTAGATAAAGATTTAAAATACTAACCAAAGGTTTCATAAGGATCTTCATCTTTCTCATTTTCACTCAGGCTGCCAATATTTGAGATTGCAGAATTATTGCTAAAGTCAAACACATCAGTAGGCTTGTGCTTTTGACCAGCTTTCTAAAAATAAATAAAATCAAAGTCAATTAGTGCTAGCAAACAAAGAACATTACAAAGCTGATTCATTTAGAAAGGATACTCTTACTTTGCTGTCAAAAGAACAATCCTTAACACTTGGGAGTGGGATTTAGACTCCTTTGACCACCTAAGATAGGGGTTGACACTTTTCCTATTAAGGAGCAGAAAGTAAATAGTTTAGGCTTTGCAGGCCACTAGGTTTCTGCTGCAACTAAACGCAGTAGTGTAAAAGCAGACAGTGAAAATGCAGAAAAGAACAAGCACAGCTATGTTCCAATAAAACCTCACTGACAGACACTGAAATGCGAATTTCATATCATTTTCCAGACCATGACATATTTTTATTTTATTTCAACCATTTAAAAATGTAAAAATAGAGCCAGGTGTGATGGCACATGCTTGTAATCCCAGTACTGTGGAGGCTGAGAAAGGAGGACTGCAGGTTCATATCCAGCCTTAGCTACTTAGTGAGGTCCTCCACAACTTAGTGAGACCCTGTTTCAAAATAAAGAATAAAAAATAGGGCTGAGAGTATAGCTCAGAGTTAGAATACCCCGGGGTTTAATTCCAAGTTCCATACACACACACAAACACACACACATACACAAAGTAACAATAGGGACTGGAATTACAACTCAGTGGTAAAGTGCTTGCCTAGGATATGCCAGACCTTGAGTTAGATTCCCAGCACTGCAAGTGAAAAACAAAAACAAAAACAAACTAGTCTTGCTTTACTGAATTATACAAAAACAAGTGGCAGGTAGGCTAGAATTGGCCCATATGCTATAGTTTGCCTAAATCCCTGATCCGTAGCTGTAAGGAAAGCTATGGGCTTTCTCCCTAGAAATATGCCATACCCAAAAGTTCATAAGTAGTTTCAAGGGTACACAGGGTAAAAACTCCTGCCTACAGGAGAAAGACCAGGCTTTACAGTTCAATGTACTGAGAAGCCCATAACATTTGGTACCCTAAATCTTCATGACAGACCCAAACATACATAAAATGAGAAAAACATCCATGGTAGCTTCAAAAATATGGAAGGACAGTATTAACAAAAATAAGAAAAATTCGGAAGACATAAAGGAGATGAATAAAACTGGAAAACAAAACAAAAATATTGCCACTCATAGACCCTCAGTGAAAGAATCATTCATGGAGTACTTGGTGGTGGAATGTCATAAGAATTAACATTCTCAGGCAAAAGGGCCTCCATCACTCTTAAAGCAGCCTGCCCTGCAGGGCAAAGAGGCCAAGAAAGGAGAAATCCATTCCCACACTGTGGACATTCTTTTTTTTTAATTTTATTTTTCAGCATGGATTTTTTATACATTTCTTGAGTAAAACAGGGTTATATAGACATTTATGACATATCAATCGTTGCCAGAACACAAATAGCACCACTTCTTCATTTTACACGTATAGCCCACATTCTTAATATAGCCTGGTCAAGCAAACTTTCTAGAATCATAAAGCCATAATCCTTTAGGGTCTTATATTTACTTTCTAAGAAGTAGGAGGGTCTTTCATCTACGCATCCTAGGAACAATCTCCAGACTTCGAGATGCCAATGTAGCCATAGCAGAAGAATCAGTATAATTACTCATATATGCAGATAGCAACTGCCAGGGGGGAAAGGACCCAGCTGGGCTCCCACAACTCCCCCATTTTTATTTTAAAATGCATGAAGGACTGTGCCTGTCTTAGGTCATTTCCTACCAGGTGCTCAATCTTACCCGTCATGGGTCTCGATGAGTCATTCAACAAGTCCTGTCTTAGGTTGATATTGCCCTGAGAAAATTGAACCCGTCATTGACTACCAGGCCCTGTGTGAGGCAGTGTTTGCAGTTTTATTCTACATAAATCTGCTCGTATATTAACAAAGGCATTGATCACAAGGCATTCAACGAGTGGTAGAATGCATAAGCCTAGAATGACTATTGCTGTTAATCTGGTAACTCCTCCTAGCAAGGAGGTAAACAAGGGCCAGGTAGGCACCAAGGATTGAAGCCGATCTACAAATGTCTTGGCTGTTTCTGCCACATTAATAGAAATGGAACTTTCAACTAAGGAAAGCTAGGAACTCTCAACTGTTTGCAACCTGAAAAGCTGATGATCTTACAGTGTTAATGTGAATGCCATAGGCAACCAGATTAGCCACTGGAAGATAATTTGGAATCAGCTATCATGAGTGTTATAGAAATGCATTACTTACATTTATTCTAAGACTCTCTTCTGAAGAGAAATAAATCGACAATGGGGACTAATGGAATATCATGAAATCATAAGCAATTGTTAAAAATTGTAACCTGGAAAAATTGCTATATGTGAAAAATGGCAAAATACAGAAAGTCACACAATTTTTACATGTCAATTAGTTGAAGGAAAATAAAATCAACCTTGGCTCAGAAAAAAAGAAGGTCCTAATATGTTAAAGATTGCTTTCTCCATTATATTGGATAAAGTGGGAGGAAAAGGAATATACATTTTCACTACAGTAACACATTGAGCTGACTAAGAGAAGTTCTCAAAACTGAAGTTCCCACAAAATGTTATTTTGTTTTGTCAACAGTGAAAAAATTACATTAAAATGTAAAAAGATAACTTACATCTTTCATGGAATGTGTTCTTCCTGAAGTGTTTTTTAAATATCTTGCACTATTAAACAGAAAACACACACATGAAAGGGAGAGTTAGGAAATATTTAAATAATTTGGGGAAACATGGTAACTTGTGATCCTTTCCAAGTATTTTCTTTCTAAATTCTATTCCTCATTAGTCGCATTGATAGTATGCACCCAATGGAATCCTTTTAGAAAAAAGAACCTGTATTCCATAAGTTTAATCATATTTTTATAGGTGAAATCATATTACCAATGTATAAATAATATCTCTCTCTCGGGGACATGAAGAATTCCTAATCCTACTGTTATCCTGGTCTCCAAGGTCCTAATCAATCAGCAGTGATTGACTATCTCTGCAGAACTGAGCAAAGGGGAGGTACACTAACATTTATTAGGCACATGAAATCTGTTCTACCCTGTACCTGGCTCTTGGACATACATTTTTTTTAACCATAACAGTCCTATAATATAGAAGCAAATTCCACATACAGATGTATATACTTGCTCAGTACAACACATAGTCAGGATATAAAGCAGCCTGAATTAAAATCTACATTACTAGTTGGGTGTAGTGGCATACACCTGTAATCCTGGTACTTGGGAGGCTGAAATAGGAGGATGTCAAGTTTGCAGGCAGTTCGGCAACTTAGCAAGGCCCTCCACAACTTAATGAGACCCTGTTTCAAAATAAAAAATAGAATAGGGCTGAGGGTGTAGCTCAGAGATAGAATGCCCCTGGGTTCCATCCCCAGTACCTCCGCCTCCAAATCTACATTACTTTAAATTTAGAGCCTGTCCACCCCTTAACATTCCTTCCATTGGGCATTAGGATAAAAAAGGATAAAGTTACATATCTTCAACAAACCTAATGTGAATATATGTAACTCTGGTGACTACAATAAAATTGGGATAAAACAGTAGCAGAAAAAACACATTATATATTATTATTAGCAATACTGTCAGTGGCAATGAATGTGTACTGAGGCATACCAAGAATTACACAGAGGTATTGGGGATACTTGTATAATACAGTACACAGGCTCTGACTTTAAAATGTCATGCAGATTATACCAGTATTTTTCACATACTCATTTGTGGATAGTAAAATCAGCTTAGTGTGTCTGAACCAGTATTTGAGTAACTTTTTATTTCAAATATACAGAGAAGTTGCAAAAATAGCAAAAATAGTACAAGACCTTCACTATACTAGTTACCTATGTCCACCAATTATTTACAATTTGTCTCAATTGCTTTCTGTGTGTGTGTGTGGTAAACTGGAGACACTGTTGTACCCTTACGCCTAAGTAATTTAGCATATCTTTCCTAAGAAACAGGGTATATCTTGCATAGTCATAGTACAATTTTTAAAATAAAAACATCTAACACTAATATAATTAACACTAATATAATTAGTACAATTTTTAAAATAAAAACATCTAACACTAATATAATTACCTAATCTACAGTCCATACCCAATTTTGTTGATTACCTTATAATATCTTTTAAGATTTTGATCCCAGCATTTAAAAAAAAAAAAGGAAGCCGGGCGTGGTGGTGCACGCTTGTAATCCCAGCATTCAGGAGGCTGAGACTGGAGGATCCGGGTTCGCGGTCAGCCCCAGCTACCTAGTGAGGCACTACGTAACTTAGTGAGACTTGGTTTCAAAATAAAGAATAAAAAAAATAGGGCTAGGGGTATAGCTCAGAGGTAAAAGCCCCTGAGTTCAATCCCCAGTACTGCACTATTTTCATAAACATTTGTTTTGTTATTGGTGTACTATATCTAATATATTTTTGTGAATCACAGTAAAATAAGAAACTGGAAAACTATTTCGAACAATGATAAACTTCAGTAGGCATTCATTGTAAATTCTACAAATTCACTGTAGACATTCAATGATAAACTTCAGTAGGCATGAGAATCATTTGGAAGCCTATTAACACAAACTGCTAGAAGCCACCACACCCTCTAACTTTAGTGTCTAAATCAGTAAGACTGGGGTGAGGTCTGAAATCTGTGCATTTCAAAACCTAAGACAGAAAGTAGAACAAAGTATTTGTTTTATGGCAATTTTATAGATTATGATTCTGGCATTCAGAAAAGTGACTAATGAGCCGGGCATGGTGGTGCATGCT
>PVLC010000471.1:83006-121947 GCA_004027655.1 Graphiurus murinus
AAAAAAAAAAAAAAAAAAAAGGTGACAAATGGTCACATGGCCAAGTAACATATATGGGATAGAAACTAGATTACCTAAGTTTCTTTTTTTTTTTTTTTTTTTTGCGGTACTGGGGATTGAACTCAGAGGCATTCTACCTCCGAGCTATACCCCCAGCCCTATTTTTTATTCTTTATTTTGAAACAGGGTCTCACTAAGTTGCAGAGTGCCTCACTAGTTAGCTGAGGCTGGCCACGAACCCGGATCCTCCGGTCTCAGCCTCCTGAATGCTGGGATTACAAGCGTGCGCCACCACGCCCGGCTACCTAGGTTTCTTAACATCAACATTTTGTGTGTGTGTGTAGCACTGGGGATTGAACCCAGGTGCACTGGACCTGTGAGCTACACTCCCAATCCTATTTTTTATTCTTTATTTTGAAACCGGGTCTTGCTAAGTTGTGGAGTACCTCACTAAGTAGCTGAGGCTGGCTGTGAACCTGTGATCCTCTTGTCTCAGCCTTGTACTGAGATTACAAGCATGTGCCACCAGGCCCAGCAACATAAACACTTTCAGCTGCCTGTGCTCTCAAAACTTGTCAAGAATGGTCCCTGCTTTAGGCTGGATACCAAATGGTGCCTCCCAAAGAGGGAAACCTGTGACTCTATGATAATCATATAGAAAAATTTTGTTGTCCGTGTACCAGCGTGTTTTAGGGGGGAAGGAGGAACACTTTCATAGTCTAACACTTCCCCCCTCAAAAAAAAAAAAAAAAAAAAAAAAGACAAAAGCACCGGCCTGTTAAAGTTTAACACCTTTCAGGTGATGTGTCAAGCTGCCATGATCTTTTCTAATCCTCTTCTTCACAGGTTACAGGGGTCTAGTCTGGGTCTACCCTCTCTGCTTTGCAGTGTTCTGCTTCAGGCCTGAGTCCTCACTCAGACTTCTCCCACAACCAAGAGGAACTCCTTTTAAGAAACTCCTGAAAGTGTGGATTTTGTGAATCTTCTCTATCAATCCAAGACCTTGCTAGCCAAGTCCAGACCGGCCTTGGATGCACTCAGGTCAATGCCAGTAGGGCACTCACCAACAAATCTGCGAAGTCTAACCTTTCAGAGTGCAGTTTTGCAACCTATTTTCAAATGCATGGCCCTTTTTTTTTTTTGCGGTACTGGGGATTGAACTCAGGGGCATTCTACCTCTGAGCTACACCCCCAGCCCTATTTTTTATTCTTTATTTTGAAACCGAGTGTCACTAAGTTGTGGAGTGCCTCACTAGCTAGGTAGCTGAGGCTGGCCGTGAACCCGGATCCTCCGGTCTCAGCCTCCCGAATGCTGGGTGCATGGCCCTTTTTGATAAAAAACGAAAATTTGCTTAAGCTACCCTGGAATGCCCTTCAAGAACAGCAAACAGCTGCTGGGCATGGTGGCACACTCCTGTAATCCCAGAACTTGGGAGATTGAGACAGCAGGATGGCAGATTCAAGGGCAGTCTCAGCAACTTAGCGAGACCCTGTTTCAAAATTTAAAAAATTAAGTTAAAAAAGAGCTGGGAGTGTAGCTCGGAGGTAGAATGCTCCTGGGTTCGACCCCTAGTACAAAAAACAAAAACAACAACAACAAAAAGGCCAAATCCTGGAAAATATAGTACTGATGACTATCCAGAGTAATCTCCCTAGGACGTAATGTCTGGCAAATAGAAGGCACTTGACAAGCATTTGCTGAATATTTTTGTTTCAAACTGTTTTGAGTCTCACTAACACAGAGCAGTTATAACACTAGTTAACGTTCTCTCCTACCCACTCCTGTAACCCATGGCAATTCTAAAACACTGGTTTTTTTCTACCCAGGTTTTACAGACATGGAACCCGAGGCCCTGAGCGATGAGTTTACTCCGACAAGTTTCAAAGTAGCAGCACGAACAGCTCTGAGGGGCACAGACCCCGGCGGCACGAGAGGAAGAAGATAAAGCCGGTCCCGGCCTGGCATTCCCAGGGTCTGCAGCACTCACCCGGCTCGCCCGGAGGGCCGCCGCTGCCACCGCAGAGCCATCCGCAGCTCCCCGCGCCCACTCGCCGGACAAAACTCCCGCCAAGCCCCGCGCTGCTCAGAGCCAATCAGGGCCGAGCATGCGCGCTCCTCCCCCCAACACTTTCCAGGGCGGGCCCAGGGCTTCGTCCCTCCCCGAGTGTGGAAGAAAACCCGGCCTGGCTGAAAACCACAACGGAGCTGGAGTCCATGCCTTTCAACCGGTTGCTAACAGGACTTTCCCTCCCACTTGTATTCCGTGCCAGGTTTTTGGATCGTCAAAGCTTTGCGGCCTCTTGCAGTGGGAAAGGGGAAGAAGTAGTGCCTCGAAGCGAGTGGGCGCTGTCTGTAAGCGGTAGCGACTGCAAAGTTGGCGCTGCAGGTGCTGCAGTCCGTGCGCAGTTATTCAGCATTATGCTTGAGGAAATAGAATTTAAGTTTACTGCTGCTGTGTGCATGTATGTCTCTTATCTCTCTAAACTCCGTTATGATGTATGATTACAATACACCAAAGGGGGGGGGGAGGCGGAGACAGGATTTGGCTTTTAGGCTTTTAGCTCCCTGCTGCCTTTTAGCTGACTTAGCATGCTGTTTCACCTTTGTTCTGGTATCTTAATTTGTTTATAGGAAAGATTCCTTCTGGATTGCCTTCTTTCTGTTTTAAAATTTATTGTAATGCCAAAGAAGTGGAACTTTGCACCACATATAAAAATTAACTCAAAGTGGATCAAATAACTAAATCTAAAACTCAGGAGAAAACAACAAAAAAAAAAGGCTTCCTGACGTTGGACTTAGCAGTGATTTCTTGACTATGAAACGGGAACCTTAGTTCAAAGATTTTCTCCCGTTCTGTAGGCTCTCACAGGGAGCTCTTCACCTCTCCATGATTTTCTTGATCGTGTGTGCAAAGAAGCTTTTTAATTTCATTACTGATTCTCATTTTTATTTCCTGAGCTTTAGGAGTCTGATTTGAGGAATCTCTGCTAGTGCCTGTATGTTAGAGAGTTGCTCTTATGTTTTCTTCAGTTTGGAATGATGAAAAAGTTCTGGAAATGGATGGGGCAGATGGTTATATATTTAATGCCACAGAGCCCTATACTTAAAAAGTTAAAATGCAGCTGGGCGTGGTGGCGCACGCTTGTAATCCCAGCATTCGGGAGGCTGAGACCGGAGGATCCGGGTTCCTGGCCAGCCTCAGCTACTTAGTGAGGCACTCCGCAACTTAGTGAGACCCGGTTTCGAAATAAAGAATAAAAAATAGGGCTGGGGGTGTAGCTCGGAGGTAGAATGCCCCTGAGTTCAATCCCCAGTACGCAAAAAAAAAAAAAAAAAAAAAAAAAGTTAAAATGCTTAATTTTATGCTATGTATATTTTACCACAATAAGATTATAGTATGTTTCATGCATACAAAACAATATAACATATAACATAAAGATAAAAATGAATGCTCGTATAACCACCACTGGATTAGTATATAAAATCATTATACATAACTCTTGGGCATGTCTTTTTTTTTTTTTTTTGCGGTATTGGGGATTGAACTCGGGGGCATTCTACCTCCGAGCTATACCCCCAACCCTATTTTTTTATTCTTTATTTTGAAACAGGGTCTCACTAAATTGCGGAGTGCCTCACTAGGTAGCTGAGGCTGGCCACGAACCAGGATCCTCCGGAATGCTGGAATTAAAAGGGAGCGCCACCAGGCGGGGTATGGGCATGTCTTTAAATGTGGCTGTCTTTTATGTTTATTATTCCTATGCTTTTTCTACCTTGAGACATCCCTCAATAATGTGTAATTATTGTGTATTTCTAAATTTTATGTAAACAATATTTGATAGATACTCTGCAAGTTCCCTTTCTTACTCAAATCACTGAAAGGGATTCTTAGAAGTATCTACATTGTATCCATATCTATATGTAGCTAGAGCTCATTAACTTTCATTGCCCTTCAATGGCACTAGTAAAAGACATTTTTTTATTGTCTTGTGCATGGATGTATCGGTTTTCAGTCTTTTGCTATTACCAACAACGTAGCACTAAACTTTCTTTTATGTGTTTTGCAGGGCACCTGTCTAAGAATTTCTCTAGGAATAGAGTTAGTAGTGATCATATGATTATGTAGGATATAGATATTTTCAACTTTCATGATGGTGCCAATTTTTACACACAGTTTTGTAGATTATACAGTATATACCCCCACCAGCAATATATGAGTCTCCTTGGTTCCACAGATTGTAGATGCTTAGAATTTTCAAGACTTTTACATTTTTGCCTAATGAATTGAAATGATATCCTACCGTGTTCCTGACTTGTAATTCCTTAAGTAAATGATATTTTCTTTTTTAATAGGTCATTCTGTTTCCTCTTCAGTGAAATGCAGATTCATTCTAGCCAGAAATAATTTGGACAATTGCCATACAAGAGTCAGTCACTTCTGACATATCAAAGGAAGTTCCCCTTTGATGGATAGAAACAGGCTCCTGGCTCCACTAAAAGTTACCACTCTTAGGGTGGGTAAGTAGCTTCATTTCTGATTTTATTTGTGCTTGCAGGTCTAAAGAAAGAAACAACTGTTTCAACTGGTATTTTTCAACTGGTATTTTTTATCTTTTTTTTTTTGGAACTGGGGATTGAACCCAGGAGCATTCTACTTCTGGGCTACAACCCCAGCCCTTTTTAAATTTTTTGTTTTGAAATGGGGTCCCGCTAGGTTGCTGAGTCTTGCTGAATTGCTGAGGCTGGTCTCAAACCTGAGGTCTTCCTGTCCCAGCCTCCAAAGTACTAGGATTTCAGGTGTGCGCTACCATGCCTGGGAACAGCTCAGCTGTTTAGACAGGTCAGGATTCAGCACTCTAGGTAGAAAAACAAAAATTCAACCCAGGTAGGTTTCAATATTAAAGTGAATTTATGAACATGTCAGTAAAAAGCCTAGAGGTATGATGGACATGAAGTTTGATCCAGAAGTTGGAGAAACCATCAGGGCTTGGAGCCCATTTTATTGCCTTCCTTGTTCGGCACTGTCTTCCTCAGGCTGGGTTCTCTTATCATTGTCATTACCATCACCTGACTTAATGAGCATTTACTATGATCCAGGCATTGTTCTGAGTTTTTAGTACCTATTAACTCATTTAATGCTCTCAAGAACCCTATGCCATAGTCACTGTAATTGCACTTTACATTTGAGAATACTAAAGAGCAGTCCCACCATTAGCAGGGAGTGCTGCCCGCTCTAGTTCCAGGACCCTGGGCCAGAACTTGCACCTGGAGACCGTTCCTAATCTCCTGTCTGAATTTTCCCATTCAGCAAGAGAGCCTAGCTATATCCCACTATTCTCAGAAAAAGGCCTGGTGTACCTACCAGTATTAGGATTCTTCAGAGAAATAGAACCAGTATATATGGTGAGAGGGAGAAAAAGAGAGTGATTTTCTTTAAGGAATTGGCTCACATATTGTGGAGACTGGCAAGTCCAAGTCTGTAGGGCGGGCCAGCAGGCTGGAAACTCAGGGGAGAAGTGATGTTGCAGCTTTGCGTGTAATGCCCCACCCTCCATAGCAGATTGTGTGTGTGTGTGTGTGTGTGTGTGCGTGCGTGCGTGCGTGCGCGTGCGTGTGTGTGTGTGCGTGCGTGCGTGCGTGTGCGTGCGTGCGTGTGTGTGTGTGTGTGTGTGTGGCACTGGGGATTGAACTCTGGAGTGCTCTACCTCTGAGCTACACTCCCAGCCCTATTTTATCTTTTTATTTCGAAACAGAGTCTTGCTAAGTTGTTTGGGCTGACTTCAAACTTGTGATCCTCCCGTCTCAACCTCCCAAGTGCATTGTGGGCTCACATCATGATGTAGTACATGCCCACAGCACTTGGTGAGCTTCCCCCCTCCGGGTCCCTCCCTCCTTCCTCCCCTTCTACCTCCACCCTCCCCTAGACCTCCTTCGTCATTCTACTGGAGTTTCTCCTCCTTTATCTAAAGTCTTTCTCGTATACTGATTACTTCCTAGCTTCCACATATGAGAGAAAACATATGACCCTACACTTTCTGTGATTGGCTAATCTTACTTAGCATAATGTTCTCCAGGTCCATCCATTTTCCTGCAAATGACATAAATTTGTTCTTCATTGCTGAGTAAATTCCATTGTGTATCTATCCCATAATGTTGTAATGCATTCATTTGTTGCTTGACACGTGGGTTGGTTCCATGATTTGGCTGTTGTGAATTGTGCTGCTATAAACACGAATATGCATGTATTGCTATAGTATATTCTGATTTCAATCCCTTTGGTGTCGCAGGCGCAAGAGCATTTCTTCCTCAGGAAACCTCAGTTTTGAAGCAACTGATTTGAAGAGGCCCACCCATATTATGAAGAACAATCTATTTTACTCAAAGTCTACTGATTTAAATGTTAATCACATCTAAAAAATACCTTCACAGCAACATCTAGACTGGTGTTTAACTGATAAGCTGGGCACTGCAGCCTAGCTATGTTGACACATAACATTAATGATCACACTATTACAAATCATTCCTGTGGCCAGGGAAATGCAATCTATTCCTTAGCTTCCTGGAATCACATGGCTTCCCACTGTAACAGAGGTGGTGGTGGTGGTGTTTGGGAGGCTGCAAATTAGGAAAGGAGGAAATAGACACTTTGGGGACGACCATTCAAGTCCAATATACAGTCTTGCCCAAGGTTGTAGAGCTAGCGTTGTTATCATAGGAAAGCCAGAATTCCAACCTAAGTGTATATATTTTTTGGACACTGGGGATTAAACATAGGGAAATTATGCTTCTAAGCTACACCCCACAGCCTTTTTTAGTTTTTATTTTGATACAAGGTCTTGCTAAATTGCTGAGGATCTCGCTAAGTTGATGAGGATCTTACTTAATTGCTAAAGCTGGCCTTGAACCTGCAATCCTCCTGTCTCAGCCTCCCAAATACTGGGATTACAGCTGTGCTTTACCAAGCCTGGCTTCAACCCAAGAATTGTAATACCCAGACTCACCTTTGTTCTGCCCCATCTGCTGCTTAGCATAGTGATTCTTGGGTTGCATGAGGGGAGAACAGAAAGAAAGGGGTATTCTGGGATATGTAGTGTTATAAAGCAAGTCAGTACTGTAACAAAGAAGATTCCTACTTTGTTCTAGCCAGATATGTGAGAGCCATGCCTAAGAATTTAATGTGAAATAGCAATCTCAAAGTTTCTATTAGTTATTTGTACCTTCTGAATAGGAAAAGCCAGATGTAGAACCTAGCTTGGGGTGAGGGGCACACAACAGAAAGGCTCATTCTACAGCATTAGTGAAGATGCGAGGACTGGAAGCTGGCCAAGGGCAGGAGTGTTGTCAGTGGAGGGACCCAGCAAACAGGAGAAGCTACAAGCAAGGGACGGTCCAACTAATGGGAGACTGCCCAGGAGCAGAATGGAGGATTGCTCTGCGGATGCCACAGTCAGTGTTTCCCGTTTTAAGATGGCTTCTGAGCTGGGCGTGGTGGCGCATGCTTGTAATCCCAGTACTTGAGAGGCTGAGACTGGAGGAGTGCACGTTTGCGGCCAGCCTCAGCAACTTAGTGAGGCCCTTCACAACTTAGTGAGACCCTGTTTCAAAATAAAGAATAAAAAATAGGGCTAGGGGTGTAGCTTGGAAGTAGAATGCCCTTGAGTTCAATCCCTAGTACCGCCGAAGGGGGGGAAAAAAAGTGGCGCCTGCCTTGTGCTGCGCTCTTTCCACCAGTTCACTTGTGCAAATGCTTTCCAAACTCACCAGCCTCGTGGTGGTGTGCCTATGGGTGAAGAATGAAGGAGAGTATTCAGGATGGGGTGGAGCATGGGGGTGGGAGGAGGCTGAGGACCCCAGGGTGGAGACAGTGGGGTTACCCCCCTCCAGGGTAACCTGGAGCAACTGCTGAGGGACCTCAAAGATAGTGAGCACAGGTGACTTAAGATGCCAGAGGACATCTGGGGGGTTGGTCCTTAAATTATATGAAATACTTTTATGTTTGGGAAATGGGCAAGAACCCCTATGGCTATTATAATACAAACAATTGAAAGTAACTATGAAACTTCTTGGATGCTTGGAATAAACTGAATGTTTGAGCATAGGTACTTCCCTATGGAAAAGCATCTTCCCTGCGGAGTGGGAAGTTCATATTAGTTCCATATTTTTGAATTATTGGTTGGATGTTAATAATTGATGCTAAATGAAGATATTATTATTTATCTTACAGGATCATCATGAAGATAAGAGATAAAGAATGTGCAAGTCCCAAGATACATAGAAGGGCTTATCATTTCTGATCTTGTCTGCTTTTTTCCTAGGGAAATTTCTATTCCATACTGTGTCCACCAGAGGGCAGACAAAGAGAAGGACTAAAGAGGAAAATGTAATCAGAGAACTGAGTTACTCATTTTCAAACCTTGTAAATATTGGTTCAAAGTCAGTTCAAGATTAATCAGCTCTAGAGGTTTTAACTGCCTATGGTTACCTTGCTTGTTCCTTTCACAAGAATTCTATTCTTCCATAATTTATCAAATCCATTCCTGTACATTTCCCTAAAGCAAAGAATATGATTTTCTATTGGGGAGAGGAAAATAATTTATTTCTCAAAATTTCCTGCTTTATTAACCTTCCTAAAGCACTTACTAAATAGTGGGTAACAGGAATAGCTCACTAAACTTGCAGTTTAATAAACTAAGGTTATAGCTGGGCATAGTGGCACACACCTATAATCCCAGTACTTTGGGAGGCTGAGACAGGAGGATTGATTGCAAGTTCAAGGGCAGCCTTGTCAACTTAGTGAGACCCTGTTTAAAAAAATAAAAAGGGCTGGGGGTGCAGCTCAGTTGTAGAGTGTCCTTGGGTTTGATCTCCAGTACCACCAAATAAATAAAAACTACCTACATACATAAATACATACAAATAAACTAAGGCCGTTATCTGTTTCAACAGACCAACTGCCAAACATCTGTAACTATGACACTGCAAAACAAATCAAAATGTCCCAGGAAGGCAAGGGGGGAAGGGAGGAGGACATTTGCTCTCGGGTGTTTCTTTTAAGAAGAAATAAGACCCAGAAAGGAAGTACTATTCAGAGTCTTTTTAAGTTGAAGGGCAGAAAGTTTTTTGCCTTGTAGCACACTGCAGTGGCATTAGATTCCTTCCTGTGTCACATGCTTTCCACTGGTTCCTGGCTCTCTTACTTACTTGCTCTGTAACTAACATCCTACTTTTTCCAGACCCGACATGTGGGCACTGTTCCCACCCCAGCTGAGCTCACATGGCTAAAGAGGTCTGCCCAGGACCTCATGACCATGCAGGTCACATGTCTCAGATTCCATTCCCAGCTCCCTGAAGAGCTGGGAGGGGCTGCTGTTGGAATCCTGGCAGGAGCACCCCAGCAAAATCCAGCATTTCCCCAGCCAAGGAATAGCAGACTTCCAACCTGCTTAGGGAATAAATTTATTGTAAGTGTAACAGAGGTAAAAGGGCCAAGTGAGCACTAAGCTGAGAAAGAGAAGAAATGAAAGAACACCCCAATGAAAAAGACTTTCTTAGGAAATCAAGGAAAGAATAATAAGGACAAATAAGGAAAGAAATAACATTTCTATAGTAGAGAATTGTCTTTATAACTCCCTCAAGCCACTGCCAGAAAAAAAAACTTCCTGAAAAAGTTTTCACCTTTTAAACTGGCACCTGTAAGCCCAGTACTTGAGAGGCTGAGACAGGTTCAAGAACAGCCTCAGCAACCTAGTGAGATACTGTTTCAAAATGAAAAGTGAAAACAGGGCAGGGGGTACAGCACAGCACAGAGGTAGAATGCCTCTGGGTCCAATCCCCAGTACAGGGGTGGGGGCAGTTTTCCTTTTAATGACCTTGGTTACTCTGACATTACTTCTGTTTGTCCTAAAAATATACACAGTTGCAAGGCTGGTCTGATGTTCTTCCTTCAATAACTCTGCTCAGCTGAGAATGGAAGAGTGGGAGGGGGAGCCACAGGCAGTCCCCATCAGATGAGGTTTCCCAGGTGACAAGGAAGTCTTCCACGCAGAGCCTTCTCTAGGAGGATGCAGCACCCTACACCTTCGGCTTCTGCCCGTGCCTCATAGCCAGCACTCTTGCCCCTCTGACCTTGTGACTTAGCATAAAAGACCTCTGCCATACCCTATACTACTGCCAGGCCACAAAAATACTTGACAGTTTCCTGGTCTAGGAGAAATCAGAGAAGGCTTCCAGGAGGAAGTGACATCTACGATCCTACTGAAAGAATAGGCACTAGTGGGGCCAAGGTAAGAGAGTGCTCTAAGGAGAAAGAATAGCTTATCCGAAGGCTTTGCAGTAAGCTAGAGCATGATGCACTTGGGGGACTGGAGTAAGTTCAGTGTGGCTGGGAAAAACTTGGAAAAGTAGCAAAAGATGTGGCTGGGGAGGCAGGCAAAGGCCCTCTGCCTCATTTTGCTCTGCAAAGTGAAGTGCGCAGATCAGCAGGCATCACTTGCAGCTCCTTAGAAATGCAGGACAGCCAAATCATGGACGCAACCTAGGTGCCCATCAGCAGATGAGTGGATTACAAAATTATGGGATATATACACAATGTAATTCTACTCAGCAACAAAGAAGAACAAGGTCATGCCATTTGCAGGAGAAGGGATGGATCTAGAGAATATTATGCTAAGTGAGATTAGCCAGTCTCAGAAAGTAAAGTGTCACATGTTTTCTCTCATATGCAGAAGCTAGTAAGGATACAAGAGGAACTCCAGATCAAGGAGAAACCTCAGTGGAGCGATGGCAGGGGCCTAATAGAGGGTGTGTGTGTGGAGGGGGGGGGAGAATTAACACTTCCATTGATGTTGTGAACGTATATGAAATTATCATTGCCACTCTCAGAATCACGTATGGGCAAGGGAGGGAGCGGGCTGGGAGTAGGGGTCGACGGGAAGCTCCCCAAGTGCTGTGTGCATGTATGGCCCTGTCACTCTGAACTTCATTATGATGTGAAATTACACTGTACCAATAAAAGTATGTTTTAAAAAGAAGAAATGCAGAATTGCAGACCCAAGATTTACAGAATCAGAATCCACATTTCACACTTCTCTGGGCAAGTAATGTGCTATGAGGTTTGAGAAGCCCTCCTCGGACTCCCTCAAGCAGTTCAGACTGGAGAGCAACAGGAAGCCTCTGAGAGACTAAGCCAAAGAACCCCATCAGACGACCTGATTTAGAGACATCATTCCTGCTGCAGAATGGGTGGGTTAGTGGAGACCCAGAGAAGAGACAAGGTGATACCAAAACTACTCTAAGAGGCGGATGTAATTGTCCTGGAAAGAGATGAACTCTGTCTCTGCTCTGACTGAGCAGATTAGGAAAGGAGGGAAATGGCCACCCTGCTCTTTCTCTCTTCCTTTTTTTTTTTGTTGTTGTACTGAGGATTGAATCCAGGGCCTCATGCATGCTAGGCAAGTGCTCTACCACTGAGCTGCATCCTCAGCCTCAACACCACCCCACCCTCCCAACTTTTAATTTATTTTGAGACACGGTTTCACTAAGTTGCCCAGGCTGGCCTCCAACTTGTGATTCTCCTGTCTCAGCCTCCTGAGTAGCTAAGATGACAGGCTTCTCAGCAAGTGGTCAGATTTTATGGACAACTGAGAAAGATTCAACAGGACCTAGTGGCTGAGGCTGCCTGGGTCAGCCCCAGAATTTCTCCCAAATTCACTGGCCTCTGACAACTGAGACCAGGTGGGGCTGAGGAGCTGGCCAGGAGCCAGTGGGGCAGGGACCAGGGACAGCAGTATCAGTGGGTGTGGGAACGCAAGAGACTTCAAAATTCGAGTCCCTGGTGTTGGCACATGTTGCCTAATGCAAAATGTGAACAAACTGGTTTTTGCACACGCTTCCACGTGTCCCCTAGGTGCATGGTGTTTACCCAGCCCTGCAACAGGGCAGCGGCATTGGGGCGACTCCCTTGACTCACACCCTCCAGCTTTCACAAGCCTCATGCAAAGCAGGAAACAGCCTTAGTGTTATCGAACATGGGCAGTTTTGCTGTCTTCCTCTGTTGACATTATATACATACATGAGAACACCAATGCCAATCTAAATATCCTATATGGGGAAGGGGGGCGTGGGGAGGGAGCTGGGGGGAAGCCCACCAAGTGCTGTGGGCATGTATGCCACTATCACTAGAACTGCATTATGATGTGAAACCAATTATAATTATAATGCACCATTAAATGTATTTAAGAAAATCTCAACCAAAAAAGTGGCTAAGAACTCCTGTGCACAAAACGTGTGTGTGTGTGTGTGTGTGTGTGTGTGTGTATCCTGCATTGGGCTAAGAACAGGATCCCCCTGCACCTGAAGAACACTGATTAGAAGCAAAATTCATCTAGTAAGACTTCTGCTGTTTGAGTGAATCAATGATTCAAAGAAGAATCCAAAGAAAAAACTTTCGATTGCTTTTTAAGCCAAATACATGGAAATAAGGCGGGCAGCTTCTTAATTATTTCTGCTGAGTGAAGGAGTGAGTTTGCTATGAACCAACAAGTTTAACATGAACCAACACACATTTCTGCATCTAGTCTGGGGCTGGTGGGAGGTGGAACTTCCAGGCTCTCATACTTTGAGGCTCCAGGCTGACCTGGCCCAGGATTTTCAGTACTGGGTACCACACTTGCACTACAGACAAGAGATGGAAGAAATGCCTCTGTGCTGGGTGCCACTGGTGAATCTCCTGCAGTCAGACTCACAGTTGCAGTCACTTTCCATAATAAATGAGGAGGGGACTGGAGGCTGAAGAATGGACTACCAAGGTCCCTCTATCCACCTGCTCTGCACCAGCAGCTGGGGACAGGCGGGCCGGCTTCCCACTTTTGCTAATGCTACTCTGAAAGGAAACAGCAGCTGGAAATGTGAATGAAAACACAAAAAGGAAATTCCAGAGTGCATGGCATTTATATTCCTTCACCTTACAGCATAATTAGCTTAAAACTGCAGATGGGCATATTATTTATAGTGGAAAGTCTAGCTATACCTAAGGACTAGAAAATTAAGAAAACATTCAAATCTTAGTACTTGGGAGGCTGAGATAGGAGGATTGCAGGTTTGAGGCCTGCCTCAGGAACTTAGTGAGACCTTATTTAAAAATAGAAAATAAATAAGACTGGGGGTGTAGCTCAGAAGTAGAATGCCCCTGGATTCAATTCTCAGTATAGGGAGGGAAGGAGGGAGGGAGGGAGGGAGGGAGGGAGGGAGGGAGGGAGGAAGGAAGGAAGGAAGGAAGGAAGGAAGGAAGGAACACTTTGCCTCAGTATCTTCAATGGTTTCCTCCCAAATTCAGAATCAACTTGAGATTCCCTTCAGGGTCACCAGCCCAGGTAACCCTGAATCTCTGCTTTCAGTTCCTTTGGTTATACTGTAACCACATTGGCTTCCTTTCATTTCCTTGAATCTATTGAGTTCTTCCTCATCCCCAGTCTTTTGCATTATTTTGTTTGAAAACTTTCCCCTAAAGCTTAGTTCCTATTTACTTTTTAGGTATTCAGCTTAAATATCATCTCCTCACAGCAACCTTGATCACAACACTCAAGCATGGGTAACAACATTACAACTGTTTTCTTCAAAGCATCACAATCTGGAATTGTTCATTTGCTTTCTTGTCTATCATATTTTTTTTCATTTCTGAGGTTCTTGAGGGTAAGGGCCATGTCTGCCAGACCACTGCTGCATCCTACAGAACAGTGTCTGGCACTTTGAAAACAGTATCACATAATTATGGAGTGATCACCCGCCTACAGGGTTTTAGGGGGAATTAAATGAACATGTGGACAGCATAGTACACACCGCCCAGAGCAAATCCACATGACCTGTAGTTGTTGTCATCTCTCTAGTTGGCGATTCCTTGCAGTCATGAACCTATGAAAGGTCTGTGACCAGCTTTATGCATATTTTCTTCCTAACATTACAGTGGCTGGTTCTATCAAGCTTTTGGTCCTTGATGGCTTCAGGGTTACCAGCATCATATTTTATTATTTTTATTTTTTGGTGCTGGAGGTTGAACCCAAAGACATTCTACCTTCAAGCTACACTTCCACCCCTTTTTATTTTTTATTTTTTTGAAACAGGATCTTGCTAGGTTGCCAAGAGTGCTGCTAAATTGTTGAGGCTGGTCTTGAACCTGTGATCCTCCTGCCTCAGCCTCCCAAGTACTGAGATCACAGGTGTGCCATGGGGCCAGCTTTGTATTTAGTTTTTGATGTCATAAAGCCAGAATAAAGCAGTAAAGTGTTGTTAGCCTCTGCTATGACAAAGAAAAACCATCAGATAGGAATCAAAACCACTTCTACTGCTGGCATCAAGCAGTCCGTGTCTTGTCAGAAAGCAGACACTGCTGACAAGAAAGAACAGAAATTCACAGCATGAAGTTAAGAGTTCAGTCTTTGGGGCCAGTTGGCCAGCTCTATTCTGTCCAGGTGTGTGACACAGACTAAATAATATGTGTGCTTCAATTTCCTCATCTATAAACTGGGAATAAAGGTAGACATTGGCTCAAAAGGTTGTAAATATGAATTGGGTTAATCTATGTAAAGCATGCCTGGCGTGTAGCCACACTCAATATACTTTTACTTTTAAATTCCACATAAAGCTAAAGACAGGGAGAAAGACAAAAATATTTACTAAATGTCAGATACACTTAAAAACAATCTGCCGTTCCAAGTTTAGATATAAAGTGAGGGTGTGTCCTCCCTCGGGCCTGGAGGGAGGGCCAAGTTGAGCCCAGCTCAGCAGGGCTGCCACTGTGGTCCTGCCTCCCCACTGGGGCTCCTGGCCTGGCTCCTAGCACAGGGCAGCTGCTGAAGGAAGCTTAACATGCAGGGGGCTGGGGGGAAAAAAGACTGCCTCAGTCAGGCAAAAACTATCTGTAGTCATTTGTATTTCCTTTTTACTGTACTGGCTGGAGAGGAGGGTTTGAGACAGAGACCAGTGGGCTTCTGAGGTACAGTTTTGATTTGTGGAGAAAAGCACCATCATATATTCATCATTGCTGAACAGGCACTGACTTTGAAATAAGTGCACTATGGAAGGTAAGAATTAAAAAGTGTTTGGGGATTAACAGTCTGAACATATAAAGAGCTCCTACAGCTGGGCACAGAGGCATAAGCCTGTAATCCTAGTACCTGGGAGGCTGATACAGGAGGATAACAGGTTTGAGGCCAGTATCAGGAATTTAGTGAGGCCCTCAGCAATTTAGAAAGACTGTTTCAAAGTAAAAAATAAAATAGCATTGGGGGTATAGCTCAGTGGTAGAATGCCTCTGGGTTTAATCTCCAGTACTACAAAAATAAAGGAAAATAAAGAACATCTACAGTTCAGTAACACAAAATCTCAAAAAACTCAATTTAAGAAATAGGTGGCTGGGCATACTGGTGTATGCCTATAATCCCAGTGACCTCTGTGGCAGGAGGATCCCAAGTTCAAGACCTGGTGATATGGCTCAGTAGTAAAGCACTTCCAGGTTCAATTCCCAGTACTGAAAAAAAGGGGAGTGGGGTAGGGTGAGGGGGGAGGATTTGAATAGACCTTTCTTCAAAGAGGACATATGAATGACCATCTGCTCAATATCAATGATCATCAGAGAAATGCAAATCAAAACCACAATGAAATATCAGTTCATACTCATTAGGATGGCTATTTAAAAAAAAAGAAAGAAAACAAGCATTAGTGAGGACCTAAAAAAAAATGGAACCCTTGTACATCACTGGTGGAAATAAAAACTGGTGCAATCACTGTGGAAATATCATAGCAGTTCAAAGAATATATGCACAGCAATTTCACTTCTAGGCATATACACAAAAGAATTGAAAACAGAGACTCAAACAGGTATCTGTGCACTAGTATTCACAGCAGTATTAGTCACAATAGCCAAAAAGTAGGAATAACTCAAGTGGCTACTGATGAATGAATAAAGTGTGGCACAGAAACAACGGAATATTATTCAGCCTCAAAAAGCAAGGAGCTTCTGACACATGTTGCAACAGAGAGAAACCTTAAGACCATTATGCTAAGTGAAATAAGCTGGTCATAAAGGGACAAATAATACATAATCCACTTCTAGGAGGTACATAGTCATATTCATAGAAACAGAAAGTAGACTGGTGGTTGTGGGGGCTGAGATGAGGAGAGGTGCAGAAGTATTCCTGAATGGATACAGATTCTGCTTTGCCAGATGAAGAGTTTTGTGCATGGATGACAGTGATGACTGTACAGGAACGTGAGTAGACTTAATTCACTGAACTGTACTCTAAAAAATGATCCAGATGGCAACTGTATGTGCATTTCATAACAAAACAAACCAACCCCAGTGTTTATTATCAACCTGGTTCCAAGAGGAGCTTTGTTCAAAATTTCAAGTATTTTTTTTTTCAAAAGGCTTATTGAACGAACATCTACTTGTTTCTAAACCCTGTGATCAAGGGCTAAGAGAGGGAAAAGAAAGGTAATGCCTACTCTCAAGAACTTGATCCTTCAGTCCAGCCCAGGGAAGAGAGGAAGAGGAAGGTGAGACAAGATACGGATGTTAGTAACTGAGAAAAGCAGAATGGAATAGGAGCTTGTCTGTGGTTTCTTTGTTCCCTAGAATTCATGTGTTGGAAGCAATCCCCAAAGGCCTGTGTTAATGGTATTTGGAGAAGGGACCTTTGGGAGGTGACCAGGTCATGGGGCTTCTGCCTTGAAGAATGGGTTAGCCCATTCTTATACAATGGGTTATCCAAGGAGTGGGTTAGTTATTCAAACTGGGTCTGTTATAGAAGTCAGCCTGGTTACCTCTTGTAAGCCCTTTGCCATGTGATGCTCTGTACTACCTAGGGACTTTGCAGACTCCCCCACCATCAAGAAGGCCCTAACTAGATGCCAGAGCTATGCTCTTGGACTTCTTAGTTTCTAGAACTCTGAGTTAAGTAACCTTTATTCTTCATAAGTCACCCAATCTCTGGTGTTTCGTTATAGCAATAAAAGGGGAGTAAGATAAACCTCATCAGAGATAAGTGCATAGGGCATGGGTTTCAGAGGAAGGAAACAAACATAAAACACACTAAACATAAAACTTCAAGACAGAGAGAAACACAACAGGATTGGAAGAAATTAGGAGTTAATTAATACCTATGGAAAAGAAAATCTTTAAAATAGTAACAGGGAGTGGGGTAGGGATACAGGAAAAAGGGAAAAGTTGGCTGCTATAAATGAGACATCTTCTAAAACAGTTCTACAATAAGAGAATTACTAAACCATAGTAGAATGAAATCCACCACAGAATCACTACTGCCAATGTCTTCTGAAATGTAGCATTGCAGCAAAGAAGTTCCATTTTCAGAAATATCCACATTATCCACAGTATGATTTTCCTCTGCACAACACCTGAGGACTGTTGGCAGGGACAAGCTGGTAGGAGGCTCAGGTTAGTGTATGGATGTGTCAGAGAACAAGTGAGTTAGAGGAATGAGCTTTGGGAAGGAAAGAAGCAAGTTGGAAGGATGTGAGGCCGGGGGCCACGTTTGTACACATAATGGGCCTTCCCATATTGCAAGAGGAGCTTTGTTCAAAATTTCAAGTATTTTTTCAAAAGGTTGCATGTGGGCCTTCCCACATGTTCATTACACCTGACTTTATTATTTATTTTATTTATTTATTGTGGTACTGGGGATCAAATCCAGGGCCTCACACATGTGAGGCAAGTGTTCTACCACTGAGCTATATCCCCAGCCCTTAACCCTGACTTTAAAAGAGATGCTTCACTCTCGAAATGCAGAAATATTTATTTTGGTTTCCTTCATTGTTTTTGGAAGTTCTGTTTTGGTTTATAAAACATAGAAATAGCCAACACTTAAAGCAAACATTCAAAACCCCAATGTGGCAAATTACTGACTTTTTGTGCAATTAAGAATACACATGTGAAGTTAGGCTACCAAATAGTGTTATGACAAGGACAGTTCTTTAGTGCAGACCCTGTTGTGCTTGTATGATACATGGATGCACACATATCCAACAACAGTGGTTTTAAATGTATAAACAACAGCTCAAGTCAGATGCGGCAAAGACTCTCAAGTGAAATGCTGTTAATTTCCCAAATTAACTTAAAAACAACCAAAAACCCTTGAGAAGTTAGTCCCAGGAAGCAATTTGTTTCCGGATTTCTACACCCCTAGAATTTTGGCTTGTCAAATACATTTCATAGAGATCAGGTAGTATCAATGATATAAGAGCATTTGCTTATTACTGTCCATTTTGATAAGTACCCAAGTCTATCTATTCCCTTAATATCTTTGAAGACATGCTTTGCCTGAGAGTTTATTTGGGGAAAAGGAAGCAAGTCAATCACTACATTATCATTTGATCTGAAAACCACAAGAAAAGCCCGTCAGCCATTACAAACAGTGAGTGGTGTGGTGGTGAAGACACAGTGGACAGTCACTCAGGCGTCACAGTTGAGCGCAGCTGATCCGGCGGCTCATTTTTTCTTGAAACGCTGTCTTCACTGTAAAGTCTAAGGCAGATTGTTCAGTAGCCCCCGTGAAGGGAGTAGGGAGGGAACCAGGTCTAGAGGAGAGTCCAAGAGCATCCTGCTGGGTGAGCGAGGAGCCATTTGCCCTGACAAGCCACCGTTCTCCCGAGACTCGGCACCCGCGCAGTTCTGAGGTGGAACTGTCCTTTGGTTTATTGGTAACTTTATGCCCCAGCAGGAACGGACCCTTAAAAATCAGAAGGGTTGTGTGAGTGCGTGTGAGATGGAGAAGGAAACGTGGTAGGGATTTAAAAAAAAAGAAAAAAAGAAATCTCTGGTCCACTTGTGACATTCTCCAGCCAGGACAGTTGTTCTTGTTTCTAAAGGGAAAGTTTCCCTCCAGAGCACAGTACTCGCCAGAGCAGTAGCCGGCTGCAGAATCTGCAGCAAGTAGCAGACATTTCAGAAACAGCAAAGTCCTGACTCCTTGGTTAGAAAAACAGGGAGACAGAAGTTTTCACATACCCACCTTATTAACTGAGGAAGTCTTAAATAACTTAGCACTTTTATAATTTCCCCCTTTGCAATTTTTAAGGCTCATTTTGGAAATTGTATATCACCATGTACATGGTCTGCAACACGAGGTGACTGTAAGGCAGTGATCCATTTCCTCTAATATTCCTATGACAAGACCCCAAATGGACAAGTCAAACACGGACGTTTCCTTCTCTACGCTTGTTGCAGTCAAAATTACCATCAGGAAGGCCATCAGGAGAAGAAGGGACTGTGGAGGCGGCCATCTCTTCTGAGCTTTTGTCTTCACATTACACCTTGATGGTGGAATACAGTTCATCTATCTGGGACCTGAAATAGTTCCGCAGCTCTGGCCTTTTTGCCTTCATCGTTGGAGTCAGAAGGCCATTGTCAACAGAAAATAATTCAGTGTGTATAGCAATGCCTTTGACCTGCAAATAAATGAGGTTGTGAAAGAAAGACAGACACACACAACCTACACTGTCTAAATAGCAGGTTTAGATGCTGAGAGGGTATAAAGACCCTGCAGGTATCCTATCCATCCTCTCTCTTTAGCCAAACTGTGCTTCTTCGATAGAGCACGGGTACCATCCTATTGGGATAAAATTCAGGGTAGTATCCTGACCTCCAGAAAAAGAGGAATCACACTCTGGGTAAAAAACAACCTGTCAAACCACTCCATTATTCATTCCTCATCTATTCTTCTCCCTCCTCCCCCTCCTTTTTTTTTGGTACTGGAAATTGAACCCAGGGGCATTCTATCTCTGAGCTATACACTCTAGCCTTTTTATTTTGAAACAGGGTCTTGCTAAGTTGTGGAGGGCCTAAGTTGCTGAGACTGGCTGTGAACCTGCGATCTTCCTGTCTCAGTCTTCCAAGTACTGGGATTGCAGGCGTGCACCACCAGCCTGGCACTCCTGGTGTATTTCTTTAGGTTACCTCATCCTCTTCTAAATATAATCAATCTACTTGTAAAAAAGTCTTTAAGCCAAATATTTGTTTCATAGGAATCCATGCACCTAGAGGAAAGTCATACCTGTTCAAATGGTTTTAGACCAGAATCCTTCCCAAGTCTCACCATGTCTTCTAGGATAGCTTTTTTGACATCCTAATAAGGTAAGAAAAATAAAATAATTCTTTGGTTGCAGATCTGTGCATAGTCATAGGTAAATTTAATAGAGTGGAGATATAGACACTTCAGAACCTTACCTTATTTCTGCACAATTCCTCGAAGGATCCTTCAAAGCCTTTCTTTCGGGCCCAGGGACATAACACCTCAGCATCTGGCACCACAATTGCTATGAGAAATGCCTGTAACAAAGACACGAGAGTTATTACAGGGCTTGATCCAAGTTCTCTACTGTAGAGTGTCCTTCATTTTTCTGCACTGTGGACTCCTGGAAGAGTCTGATAAAAGTTATGGGTTCTCTCTTGAGATTGTACTCCCATCCCACCAACGAGTTCACTGAGCCCAGGTGAAGGATGCTAGGCTCTAAAATACAGATAGTATCTGAAATTTCACAACTAAATATTTTAAAAGAACCACTGGGAATCAAAATTAAGCAAAACTTCAATTTTTATGTATTTTTTTTTTAAAGAAAAAGCATTTTTATAAAAACAGGGTCAAATGAGCAAACAAGGTGACAGATACCCGATAATTACTTTGAAAAAAAAAAAGGAAAAATGTTATAATTACTCATTTTTTTAGAGCTCTCTAAGGTCTCAGTCTTTACAACTTAGTAACAATAAAATTAAACGAAAATTAAAATTTAAAAGTTTACAAGTAATGGCTTTTATTTTTATTTTTCTGTATAAAAAACGTTGCCTTAATGGCATACTACGACACAATGCTAACTGTTGTAGGTAGCTAGCTGTCGGTATTAAAACCTAATCTCTTGCTGCTGCCTTGTAGGTATCAATGCATGTTTACCAAGCATGGATTTGGCATTTTGTTGCATCACACATTGCAACTAATAAGCCAAGGAATATATGTATGTTAGGTATATTCATAAAAACCAATAAGCCAAGGAATTGACATAGATATATATATAAAAACCACAAATTAAGAATGATAAATTATCAATATAGTTTAGTACTTGCTAATTTTACTACATTCTTCAGCTCTCTATATATGTAGGGAAGTCATAGGGATTATAAATTTAATTTGTCTAAGTTTAAAACCATATATTTTATGATAAAGGGCCTTTAAGATGGCCAAAGCACTGATATCATATGTTTGCTATAAAGAGAATTATAAGGGCTTTATTTTTCTGATATTAAAAGTTACTTAGTAAAGACTTGTTTCCACTAACTTTAAAATAAGATGGTAATATACTAAATCAAATCAAAGTATGTGCGATGTAAACAATAAGTACATTCTCTCGAAAGAAAATATTCTTCTAAAAATAATTTTTAAAATCTCAAGATTTGCCAAAAGATTAAGATTCTGGAAACCAGATACTCTTTGCTTGCCACCATCTGTCCAATGTTTTGGCAAATTTATATTTCACTGAAATATTGATTTTGGTTTACAACTTTGAATACGCTTGGTTCACAACTACAATTTGCTCAAAAATTATTTAGGATGCATGTCACAAATAAGCTAAGTTTAATATGTTTGAAAATTTTAAGCTTTATTAAAATCCATATATCATTATTTACCTTCATTATTAATTTGCAAATATATATTACTCACCCCAAGCATCTTTATGCAATTACCATTGGTACCTAGACCAATGGAGTTAAAAATTAAAATACAGAAATTAAAGAGAAAAGCCAGACATAGTAGTGCATGCCTGTAATTTTAGCTACTCAGGAGGCTGAGACAGGAGGATTGCAGGTTCCAGGCCACCTTGGGCAACTTTGCAAGATCTTGTCTCAAAATGAAATATTTTAAAAAGGCTGGGGAAGCCGAGCATGGTGGCGCATGCTTGTAATCCCGGCATTTGGGAGGCTGAGACTGGAGGATCTGGGTTCGCGGCCAGCCTCAGCTACCTAGTGAGGCCCTCCACAACTTAGTGAGACTTGGTTTCAAAATAAAGAATAAAAAATAGGGCTGGGGGTATAGCTCGGAGGTATAGCTCGGAGGTAGAATACCCCTGAGTGCAATCCCCAGTACTGCAAAAAAAAAAAAAAAAAAAAAAAAAGGCTGGGGATATTGCTCTGTGGTACAGCATTTGCCTAGCATATGCAAGGCCCTGAGTTCTATCCCTAGTACTGCATTAAAAAAAAAAAAGATAGAGAAAAAAAATCTTTTCTGGGTAGGAAATGCCAAGCAGCAAAACCCAATAGTGAGTTAACAGTATTTTAGCAAGTCAGACATTAAAGTAAATGTACACTAATCTCAAAACTGTCAATAACACAATCACATTTAAAGCCCCTAGAGTACAGGGCAGGAACAATGCCTCGTAACAGTTCTCAACCTAGAAAGCACATACCTGCAGGCTTTCTCCATGGACAAACACTTGAGCAACAGGTTCACTTCGCAGGTAGATGTTTTCAATCTTTTCAGGTGCTATGTATTCTCCCTGTGCCAGTTTAAATATGTGCTTTTTCCTGTCAATAATCTTCAACGTGCCATTCTGTTTATCAGAGAGGAAGGGGCTATAAGAGGGTCTCTGGCTGGTTTGTACCCAGTATCAATCACAACACAGTACAAGGTATCTGATATGCACTATCCTTTAATCCTAAAAACATCTCCTGGAGGCCAGTCATTATTCCATTTTACCAAGAGGGAAACTAAGGCTTTTATTTAGTAACCTGCCCAAGGCCACCCACCCATGCACAGCTGCCATGCGGCAGTGGGCACCCTACATATTCTCTTTCCCCTTTCCCTTGTTGTGTGGTAGGATTTTGAGAAGGGCCTCTCTATATAGCCCATGCCCATTTGCTTCATGACTTGTCATCAGTGACTTGCCAGCCAAGTAGGAGTGCTTTGAAATACAGAAACACTTGCTGCCTTTATTTTAGCACTCTTCACTTAGCCTCCTATCTGAATCAGGCACATGCAGCTCGGACTTGCCAAGTGAGTCAAGTTCCGTGAGAGCAGGGCAGCACAGACTTATCTTTCAATGGTGCTCTGCACAGAATATGGGCTCAAGAAATGTTTACTACACAAAGACAGAATTCCAGATTCCTTTGTCACCACTGAGGGAGCGAGTGGATGCTCCTTGCCCTTTGGGAAGGGTCATCCAATTGCCTCACATAATAACTGTAGGGATGCTGGCTAGCCTCGACACCAAGGCACAGCACTGACATTGTAAAAGGTCTCAGTCGCTTTGGAGTCCAAGTGGGAAGCAAAACTAGAATTGATGTTAATAAGCATCAAAAAAGACATATTGGGTACAGTTAAAGTCAAAATCCTAAACAAGTATGCTCAAAGTATAGACTTATCTCCTGTAGGAAATGGAACAGTATACTGTACCACTCTGCAAGGAGAAAGGGAAAGAGAAAATGCAGGGTGCCACTGTTGCAAGGCAGCTGTGCAGCAGGTGGGATATTTTCTTCCCTGCAGTGGAACAAAATTGTCTGTGAACAGTTGGGAGGTGACAACTTACTGGTAGCCATTTTCCAATGTCCCCTGTATGTAACCAGCCATCTTTATCCAAAGCTTCTGCTGTTTTTGCTGGGTCCTTCAAGTATCCTTTAAATACATTTGACCCTTTTACACACACCTAAACAAACAAACAAACCTGTTAATAGCATTTACTGGGGTTCTCCAAAGAAAACTAGGGAGGGGGGGGTGCCCTCACCTTCAGCTAGAAGCCCTGAAATACATGATCCACAGGGAGTTCCCAGAGCACATCAAAATCTCAGAGGCACTTCCAGTACCCCCATTTTCCTCCTTACCTCAGCTGCAGTCACACTATAGGGCTAACACTTGCCCCAGGTTCTGGCGCACAGCTGCAGGAAAGCCCCCCAGGGGATGGAATCACTTTTAAGTAATTAGGCTTTCCATCCAGCAGGCAGTAGCTCACTAATAGGAATCCAGGGCAATTAGTGGACCGGAGGTGTGCCCCGGGGACCTGGGTCACTGGAGCTTTTGCATTTTAGGCCCAAATCCCTACATATCTGGTAGAAGGCAGACATTCATTTTCTCCTTGACCCCTCAAGAGTTAAACACAACTGTACCTTCAAAAACATGTGTTTGACTGCAATATCTCCAATAAAGTGGAGCTCACTAGCTTTATTGAGTGGTGTTGGGAACTGGCACTTATTGGTAATGGCTAGCTCTTATAGGAAATGACAGTGCAGGTCAGTGACTAATGGGGTTTCACTTACCTCACCCTCACCCTTGGCAGCCATGTAATTCATCTCTTCCACATCAACAAGTTTTATAAGATTGCAAGGCATGGGAGCACCAACATGGCCTGCATATTAAATAAGAGAATGATCATTCATAAGAGGACAACTAATATCCTCAAGCCAAAGTGTTTTTATAGCAAACAAGCCTCCTTATAAAAACAACAGCTATAAACTTCTGGCTTCTGCAATTATAGCTATTCTCTCCCTGGTAAAGTAATTTAAGAGCATTTCTTCCTAAAAGAGAGATGAAAATATTCAAAGGTTTCTTTAGGACCTTTCCCACATTTGAGGTCTGAATTATTTTTTCAAAGTAAAAAAAAAAAAAAATTAGCTGCTGATTTAGTTAGTACAAATATATGCCTGGAAGCATGCTTCCTAAAACTGTTACCTGGTTTCTATGATCTGAGGGACCCCACATGGTATCAGGTACCCCTTCCTCACCACATACAGGCTTCTTCATGTCCTTATTCTCTCTGAGAGAATATACACAGCTCTGGCCAACCTCAATTATTCTGTCCCACACCACTGGGTTCTGATCAATACAGAAGTATGGATGAACATGTTTCACCTTTAAGTTTGTTAAGATAGGACAGCTTATTTCCCAAATCAATTTAACTCTTTGTCAAAAGGTGTTATGATTGGGTTGTCTTTTCCAAAAACAAAAATAAAAGCTATTAGATGCATTTTAAGAGCATTGCAAAAAAAAAAAAATCCTTCCTATGTTTTAATAATCTTAACATACTGAGATTGCTATTCCAAACTCTCTGGCTGTTAAGGAAGCTAAGGCTAAAAATTAGATATACCATGAACATTCATAGATGGTCAGCATTAATCTTATTAGACAGTGCTGGATGCTAGAGAATCTATGGTCCTAGATGGTGCTAATATGTATAATACACCAAACAAATCAGGGAAGTTTATTTATTGCAATGTGGAATATACTATCGTGTGGCATGCAGGCAAGCACAAAAGATGTGCAGTCAGATTTGGGTTAGAATACTGGCTCCAAAGTAGAATGCTATGTGAATGCTTCTCCATTATTTATGTGCTACTTAAGTAACAATCAATGATTTCCTCTCCGAGGCAATGGCATTATCTCACAGGGATGTTACTGGGATTACATTTATATAATGTTCACTTGTGTGTGTGTGTGTGTGTGTGTGTGTGTGTGTGTGTGTGTGTGTGGTACTGAGGATTGAACCCAGGGGGGTTCTACCTCTGAGCTACACTCCCAGCCCTTTTTATTTTTTATTTTGAAACAAGGTTTTACTAAGTTACTGATGAGGTAGGATAGGAAGCCTAAAAAAAGTTAGGTAGGAAGAAGGCGCTGGGAGGAAAGAAAAAATATAGTTTTAAAAAATCTGGAGAGTTTTAAGCCAACTCCACCCCTTGGAAGTTTCTTAGTTTCCACACCCTAATCTCCGGAAAGCCCTGCCCCCACCTGAGATTCACCGCCAAGATAACCCCTGGAAGCCCTGCCCCCACCTGAGGTTCAAGGCCAACTCGCATCCATCCGGAAACCTGAGAAGCCCACCTATCGCCCACCAGAAACCTGAGAAAGAGGGACTGGGGAGGGAAGCACCCCGCCCTCTCTTTTCTTTTTTCTCCTTTACGCCCCTTCCCTTTGTTCCTTTTGCCCTCTGCCCTTCGACCTGTCCTGCTGCTCCCCGACCCAGAAGATTTTCCCTTTGCCCGTTTTCCTGAGTTCCTGAATAAAGACCTGCCTGTTGTTCCTGACTGGCTCGTGTTAAAATTCTTTTTTATCACGGAGGCCAAGAACCCACGAGTGGGACCGAGTTTAACCCACGACATTACCACTCACTGGCCTTCAACCTGTGATCTTCTTGTCTCAATCTCCCAGTATTGGGATTACCAGCATGCGCCACCGCACCTGGCTCTCAATGTCCATCGTAAGCACCCATCGCAGGACCTTACCCACTACAGGCACTCAATCAGTTATTGGTGTATTTGTCCTCCCCTTTTTCCTTCTGAGAGAAAGGGGTTGTGTTTATTCCTATCTGCAGTCCTCAACATCTAACATAACACATAGTATGAATTTAATAATTATGTGTGGATTAAAATTACCAGCAAAGGATGAGATCCTAATTAATTATTGGCAAGCTCTGTTGGGCCAGACATCCCCAATTATAAGACTGTCTGCCCCAAGGCTTCATTACTTGAGACACAGCATTTGTTTAAGTTGCTTAATGAACCATCAATAATTAACCCAATTCCAATCATTCCAATAACCCAATCTGAATAAAAGACTCAGGAAATGGCTCTCCTGCCCGTCCCATCATACCTGCGGTCCAGTCTCCAGGGACACTGAGGGTGCAGCCGGCAGTGCACTCAGTCTGTCCATAGCCTTCATAGAACTGGGTCGCCAAGAGAGGAAACATTAGCAAGGTGGTCCAGCCACAACTTTGCAGGAAATACACAAGTAATTGTGTTACACTAACTCCTAAGTAATATCTGACAGTGAAATCTTTCAAATTTTGTTTATTAAATTCGCTCAGTAGCACAACATGTACCCAAACATCTTCACCCCCACGCCAAACACTAGCCATTGTCCATGTCCACTTTCTATCAATTTCCTGTGGAAAAGCACAGGAGAACCCCCACATGACGAGTAACTACCCCCCTGGGCATTCACTCACCTTGTCAGCTTGTGGGTGTTCCCTGCACACATCCTAGCCATCACCATGTCCCTCCTTCCCCCTTTAAAGTAGATTCTCTGCCTGATTTGCAGGCAGGTTTATCATTTAGGATGCAGCCCCATATCTCCATGTCTGACTCTAAAGGCAAGGCCTGTGCCGCACCCTAGAGGCACAGTGCATATTCCCTGCCCAGGGTAAAAAAAAAAAAAAAAAAAAAAAAAAAAAAATATATATATATATATATATATATATATATATATATACACACACACACACATACACACACATATATATGTATATATACACACATATATGTATATATACACATATATGTATATATTTATATTATATTAATATATGTATATATACATATATGTATATATATATACACACTATTACTATATACTATATATCATATATACTATATATACACCATTATATACTATATATTACTATATAGATATGTTTTATATAATATACTATTACTATGTCACACACACACACACACACACACATCCCCTTATTTCTCCAAACAACCCAGTAATGTAGTCTTCTGAACAAAAATAAGATGCACACACACACAAAGTGGGGTATGGGAAGGATTGAAGTAAGTTCAAGTAATCTCTTATATAGTATCATGACTACAGTTAATCATAATGTATTATATACTTGAAAATTGCCAAGAAAGTAAATTCTAAGTGCTCTCACCACACACACAAAGATATGTGAGGTAATAATATGTTAGCTTGATTTAGCCATTAAACAATGTATTCATCTATCAAAATGTGCCTTATACCCTAAATATATATGCTTTTTGTCAATTAAATAAATTGACACACACAACAAGAGAATTAAAAATGCCTTCTGGTGAAGAGGACTTGCACTATAAGGATATCCATCTCACCTGACAGCCAAGGGCTGCTCTCAGAAAAGTCAGGACTGTGGCCGAAACAGGTGCAGCTCCCGTGATCATCAACCGGACTTTCCCGCCCATGCTCGACTTGCAAAGTAGACAGAAGAAGGTGAGGGTTACATATCTGGAAGTCATTGGGCTCCTCCACCAAATACACCTGCTTGGGACTCTGAACCCTAACCCATAGGCTCCTCTGCACGTGGTACAGGACAGGACTCTCCCTCTGGACAGAAAACTCATAGCAAGAACATGGGACTTTGTTTCCACCCAGAACTAACTCATCCATTTCAACAGGTATGGAACTGAGTCAACACCCCTGCTTACTGGTATTTTAGGGAATCAGAACAAGAGTGTAGATTTGTGGCAGCTACCACAGTTTTGGCTTTTCTTTTTTTTTTTTCTTTTTCTTTTTTATGGTGCTGGGGATTGAACCCAGGGGCATTCTACCTCCAAAATATACCCCCAGCCCTATTTGATTATTTTATTTTATTTTATATATTTTTGCAGTACTGAGGATTGAACTCAGGGGCATTCTACCTCCAAGCTATACCCCCAGCCCTATTTTTTATTCTTTATTTTGAAACAGGGTCTCACTAAGCTGCGGAGTGCCTCACAAGGTAGCTGAGGCTGGCCGAGAACCCGGATACTCCAGCCTCAGCCTCCCAAATGCTGGGATTACAAGCATGCACCATCACGCCCGGCTGCTATTTTATTTTTTACTTGGAAACAGTGTCTCGCTAAGTTGCTGAGAGCCTTACTAAGTTGCTGAGGCTGGCTTTGAACCTGTGATCTTCTTGTCTCAGCCTCCTAAGTCCTGGGATTAAAAGTGTGCACCACCATGCTTGAATTAGTTTTGGCATTTTTGAGGGACATTTTTTTTGCACATTCTTTATTACTTATGATTAAAAATTCACTTCACAGTGACATAGTTGTTCCAGAAAAGCTAAACAAAATGGAGAACTAGAAAGGCTGTAATATCCTGAATCTTCTTCCCTTAGAAGGCTACCATATTGCCCAGAGGTACCTCGGAAACCAAGATGGTTTATTTTAATGACCGTGTTGTTAATTTTTAGAGATGTGCCAGAATTAATAAAACCATGTCATTCTTTCATGTTCAGAAATTTTGAAACTTGAGTGAGTTTATATGAGAAATCTAGCTGTGAGTGTATTTGTTACCTGTATTTTGTGGAAGATGAGTTTATCCCACAAGCTGTTGTTCCTAATGATGCCACTGCGAATTTCTGCTTCTTTTCTCTTGGAGGCAAAGTCCAATAGCCACCGCTTCACTGTGGTATTTGCTTGTGCAAAAATCTAATGAAGCAAGAGATAAGAAGGTTTTCACACCTACCAGGGTGGTTTGAATAGAAAAGTCAGATAATAACAAGTGGTGGTGAGGATGTGGAGAAAATGGAACCGTCATATACTGCTGGTAGGCATGTAAAACAGTGTAGCTGCTTTGGAAAACCTCTGGCAGAGCTGGGGATGCAGCTCAGTGGTACAGCACTTTCCTAGCATGTGCAAGGTTCTGGGTTCAATCTCTAGTACCACACAAATACACACATACACACAGACCAAAAAAAAAAAAGTAAAATACATCCATACAGAAATTTGCACATAGATGTTCACAGTAGCATTATTAATAATAGTCAAAACCTAGAAACAATTCAAATTACTATGAATGAAGAAACAGCTATATAAAACGTGTAATATCCACATCATGGAATATTATTTGGTCATTAAAAGGAATTAAGGCCGGGCGTGGTGGCACATGCTTGTAATCCCAGCATTCGGGAGGCTGAGACCGGAGGATCCAGGTTCGCGGCCAGCCTCAGCTACCTAGTGAGGTACTCCGCAACTTAGTGAGACTCGGTTTCAAAATAAAGAATAAAAAATAGGGCTGGGGGTGTAGCTCGGAGCTAGAATGCCCCTGAGTTCAATCCCCAGTACCGCAAAAAATAAATAAATAAATAAATAAAAGGAATTAAGTACTGATATGTACTACGTGGATAAACCTTAAGAACATGTTAATGGAAGAATCCATTCACAAAAGAGCACAAATTGTATGATTCCATTCATATGAAAGTCCAGAAATCTATGGGTTAGATGGTAGATTAATGACTTCTCAGGGGTTGAAAAAGATAAGAGGGTAGCAAATGACAAAGAGTACAGAAAGGGCATCTTTCTGAGGTGATAAAAATGTCCTAAAATTGACTGTAGTGAAAGCTGCAGCACTCTTGTGAAAGTACTGTAAGTCTATGAATTGTGCACTTTAAATAGGTGAATTGTATGGTATTGGAATTTTATCTCAATAAATACATTTTGAATTCTGTGTATGTGTGTGTGTGTAATACTGGAGATTGAACCCAGGGGCATTCTACCTCTGAGCCATAGCCCCAGCCCTATTTTGGTTCTTATTTGGAAATAAGGTCTTGCTAAGTTGCTGAGAGCCTCACTAAGGCTGGCTTAGAACCTGATTGTTCTGTTTTAGCCTCCCAAGTACTGGGATTATAGGTGTGTGCCACTACACCTAGCTTGAATTGTTTTAAAAGAATGATTAAATAAGAAGGTTTTCAGACATAACAGAAACTCTGGATCAAAGTAGAGTATTAGTACCACCCATCCAAATTCACTTTGGAGACAGCTGGCTGGCCTTGCCTGATGGCGGTGCTCACACCACAGTAGCCACCCTGGAGGGCTACAGCCTCTCAGTCCCCTCCCTCCTCAGCTTCCTTGCTTCTCTCAGTGTGGCTAAGGAAGATTTTATATGTTCATGGAGCTCTGCAATTAATAAAACCGTTTCATTGTTATTTTTGTGTGATTCAATTAGCAACTTTATGAGCTGGGCAGCAAGGGAAAAGAGGTAATAGTCTGTTTTATAGATGACAAACTAGAGGATCAAAGTCTTTAATGCAAAAATAAATGACCCCCCACCTTACACCTGCTTCATGCCTTACAGGTCACAAAATGTGTCCAATGTGTGGAATACTTACCAACAGCTCTGTGAGGTGAATGTGTGTTAATTTTACAGGGACATAAACTGAACTTCTGTGAGAGTAAGAGTCCATCACCACACTGATGGTAGCTGAGCCAATTCACACCTGAGTCTCTGACCTGGCCCTCTGTCCCCAACACTTTACTTTGCGGAACTTACTCGGTCAAACATTCGGTTCAGCAGTCTTGGAACAACAGGGAAGACAGTGGGTTGAAGCGTCTTGAGGTCATCCATGAGCAGCCTGATATCTCCTTGGAAAAATCCTATCTTAGCTCCATGGCACAGCATGACACACTAAGGAGGTGGACAGAAACAGCACATGCTTTATCACTGCATCAGGGATTCCACGATGCAGTATACAGACGGGCAAGGTGCGAGACAGCAGCACTAGGGCTTCATGCTGGTTTCCACTCATCTTAAACGTTTCCAAATACAGGCAGCTTCTTATAAAGGGTCTCTGTATTACTCCTTATTGTACAAACAACATGGAAATATGGTACTTCTCTTGATCATTCTGAAGATATAGGAGTTAGTATGATATAAGGACATACTGTCTTTAATGATGAGCAGAGATGGTCTACTTTGGCTTAATAACAAAATAATCTATTGAATGGATAACATGGTATTATTATATACACCAAGTATTTTTCAAATATATCTCTATATTTTTGTGTGTGTATGGTACTGGGGATTGAACCCAGAGGGATTTTACCTCTGAGCTACACCCTCATACACCCTCAGTCCTTTTAAAACAAAACAAAACAGAGTCTCACTAAGTTGCTGAAAGCCCTGACAAATTACTGAGGCTGGCTTCAAACCTATGATCCTCCTGTCTCAGCCTCCCAAGAACTAGGATTACAGGCATGCACCACCATTCCTGGCTTCAAATATACTTTTCCTGGCGCACTGACTGAACTCTACATCATAATCAGGTTCAGAGTGACAGAAATACACATGCACTTGAATACACCAGATATTTTTGGCCTTTCAGAAATGTTAAGGCTAACTTATTCTCAAAATATAAGCTTAACTACTTGCCTTTAGTCCAGGTTATTAAAATCCCATTTTATTTTATTTGAATATAACTCGAATCTTCTGAAAAGACATAGAATACCTAATACCAGAGAGGCTTGATGTTTTTCTACAAGATATTGATGACTTTTTTCCCCTGTTTAGTGTAAACTGAACTGGCAGTCAGATGGACTTGGTTTGCCTACTTTATATTTAAAGAGAACAGGAGATTCAAAAGATGGTACAATGAATGCAAAACAGGTCTTCGGCTTGAAGGCAGAAACCACTGGAAAGGTACGATGGGGCTCACTGCTGAAAAGTCTAAACTTAGGAGGCTCATGTTCAGTGCGGTCTGCCTCCCAAGCCCTCCTCTTAAGCTAGGTGAGTGTAGTCCACTGGTAACTCATTTGAGGTCACTTTTATAAACTTGCAAGACCCTGAGGTATACAAGAAGTAGAATAACAGATACAAGTTAGGATCTGATCATCTTTGATCCTTTAGGGGTAAGTACATCCTACAGGGCAGCAAGTCAACCAGAATGGCAGCTCTTTATTAGTCAACTCTCTCCAGACTTAGCACGGTGCTGGCATACCACTGGTGTTCAATAAATAATCACTAAATGAATAAACGGTGCCTACTGTTTTTCCTATAATATAAAATCTAAACTTGCCCCAAACCAAAAAGAAATAGTTCTTGGTTAGTTTTCATTTTTTTCCTTTTTGTTTTAGTACTGGGGAATTGAACCTAGGGGCATTCTACCTGCAAGCCACATACCCTGCCCTTATTATTTTTTATTTTTGAAAAGGGGTCTAAGTTGCTGATGGCATCATTAAGTTGCTGAGGCTGTCCTCAAATCTGTGATCTTCCTGTCTCAGTCTCCCAAGTATTAAGATTATGGGCTTGTGCTACTATGCCCAGCTTTAGTTTTAAAATTAGTTGCACAGTTGTGCACAGGGAGCCTAGACCAAGGTCAGCTAAACGCTACCCTCCTTTTCCAAGGGCATTTAGAATACTGCTGAAAAAAAATACTCTTCAGCCAATACAATTAAAAACAGAGACTTCTTATGGAATAGAAGCTTCACAAGGCTTTAGTCAGCTTGAATGAATAAAAATCTTCCTTTTATGTTAATCTTTCTGAAATCATGCCCACATTAGCTTCCTTCAAAAGTGTAAGGATCTAATTTTTTTTATGATTAATTGTATTTCTTCTGTTTTCAGGATTATTACATTGAGATTTTAGTGTTTTCTTATTTCACACTGAAAATAAGCTTCAGCTACAGTAGAGATCAGATGCTAAAACTATCTTTCTAGGTTAGTATACGTGAGGTACAATGGTAGATTTTGTTGGAAGCTGTATTCAACTTTACTTTTTAGAAATATACTTTTATTGGTGCATTACAGTCTCACATTATAATGTAATTCAGATTGATAGGGACTTATATGCACACAGCACTTGGTGAGCTTCCCCCTGACTCCTTCCCACTCCCTCCCTTTCCCCATACATGATATTGAGGTTGGCACTGGTATTCCCACATATGTATATAACATCAATGGAAGTGTTTCCTTCTTTAATTCTCCCTCCTACACACCAACAACCTCCCCTAGACCCCCTTCATTGCTTCACTAGGGTTTCTCCTCCATTATCTAAAGTCCCTCTTATATCCCAATTACTCCCTAGCTTCCACATATTAGAGAAAACATATGACCCTTCACTTTCTGTGACTGGCTAATTTGACTTAACATAATGTTCTGCCGGTCCATTTATTTTCCTGCAAATGACAATTTTATTCTTCTTGATTGCTGAGTAGAATTCCACTGTGTGCATATCCCATAATTTTGTAATCCATTCATCTCTTGATGGACACCTAAGTTGGTTCCATAATTTGGCTATTGTGAATTGTGCTGCTACAAACATGGATATGCATATATCGCTATAATATTCTGACTTCAGTCCCTTTGGAAAGATACCCAGGAATGGTATAACTGAATCATAGTGCATCAATTCCTAGTTTTCTGAGGAATCTCCACACTGATCTCTATAGCATCTGCACTAATTTGCAATCCCACTAACAGTGTAGAAGAGTTCCTATTTCCCCATATCCTCAGCAGCATTTATTATTGTTTGAATTCTTGATGACTGCCATTCTAATTTGGGTTAGATGGACTCTCTGTATAGTTCTTATTTACGTTTCCCTAATTGCCAATGATACTGAACTTTTTTCATATATTTATTGGCCATCTGTATTTCTTTGTTTGTGAAGTGTCTATTTATATTTATGGTTTGTTTTTTTTTTTTTTCAGTACTGGGGCTTGAACTCAGGGGCATTCTACTTCCGAGCTATACCCCCAGCCCTATTTTTTATTCTTTATTTTGAAACAGGGTCTCACTAAGTTGCAGAGTGCCTCACTAGGTAGCTAAGGCTGGCCATGAACCCAGATCCTCTAGTCTCAGCCTCCCAAATGCTGGGATTACAAGCGTGCGACACCACACCCGGCTCGGGTTGCTTTTTTAAGTGTTAAATCTTTTAAGTTCTTTGTATATTCTAGATATTATTCCTCTATCAGAGAGTAGCTGGAAAAGATCTCCTATTCTATACACTCTCTTTAGACTCTTAATGGTTTCCTTTGCTGAACAGAAACATTTAATTTAATACTGTCTCATCTTTTAATTCTTGTTTTAATTTCCTGAGCTTTGGGGTCTTGTTGAGGAAGTTTCTACCTGTACCTATATATATATTGGAGTATTAGACCTATGCCCTCCTCTAGAAACTTCAAAGTCTCTGGTCTAATTTCTAGGCCTTTGATCCATCTTGAATTGCCTTTTAAATGAAGGATTAAAGTTCAATTATCCAGTTCAGACCCAGAGAAAGAATTTATACCTTTCCCATAATCTGTGCCATTTCTAATATGGAGCTGAGAAAAGAACAACCTGTGGGAATAATACTCTGCATAGTATTATCACTTACCAGCATGAGCTGTTCATACATGTGTGCCAGTGGTAAAAACGAAATGTGTGTGTCACTGGCATTCAAGTCAAGTACTTTCTGTAAAACACAACAACTTAGCAAAATACAACAAGCAAGCAAGAAAGCAAAACAAAATCAAATGCCTACCTCTACAACTCTCTCAAACATATGGGCCAGAGGCAAGAAAGATATCAATGTATCGTCTGGGGAGGGAATGACTGTATTCTGAAAGCAAAGATACCAGCAAGGCAGAGAGGTGTTAAGACTTCCAGCAACATCCCACTTCCCTCAGAGCACACAGCACCCTGACACTTTTGCATGTGGCTGGCAACATTTTCTCACCAAAGAATGAAATGAAAACAAATACTTTATGAAAATAGAGTGGAGGGCATTCTAAATGAAAAAGCACATCCACTTTAAGGCCTTGTAAGGAAATTTTGTCTGAGTTGGAATCAAGGGACTGTGTGCTCTATCCATTTAGTAGTTTAGAATTACAAGACCCTTTAGTATTTTAGAATTACAGAACCCCGCTACCCAGCAAGTTCAATGGCACATTAAGAAATATAACATCTATTCCATCTTCATATAGCACATTATGTTGCAAAGGGAAGGGGCAGGTATAAGGTTTCCCAGGTCATTTTATTTAGAGTATAAATGCATCTAGAATATTTGAGTTTGACTCAAATATTCTTTTACCTTAAAGCCCTACTTTACTCCATGGAAATATGGTTTAAGGCTCCCTCAAATGCGGGACCAAGGGATTTACACTCCTATGAAATCCTGCTCACGAGGAGTCCATAGGCAGATTAAGTTTGGGCATCTGGTTTCTCTCAGAGTGGGCCTGACTTAGGAGTGGGCAGGCACAGTGAAGTTGTGCATGGATGTTCATGTTATTAACACAATGAGTTCTTGCCAACAGCAGTTACTACCACATTAAGAAATGAAGGTATTCTCAAGCTACTTAGATGTTGATGTACCCACTTCTAAGCCAGGCCCTTCTCCCCCAAAGATGGGTCATCCTTAATAGTAATGTGACAATGAGTCCTGGGAAAACTCAACAGCCCCAGAAGTGGTAGATATAAGTTAAGCGTACTGTAATTTCAGCTTATTTGTACTCAAGTATGACTTGCATCCCAATTGGTATTTCTTACTATGAAATTACTATATAATGAGAAATCAGACTCAGTATTTTTTTTTTGATAGTGCTAGAGAATATAACCAGGGCCTTGTGCATTTAAAGCACACACTCTACCACTGAGCTATATCCCCGAACATGCATATATATGTATATATATGTATTATATATATATATTTATATATATTTTAGTGCAGGGGATAGAACCCAGGTATGTTGTACTTCTGAGCTATACCCCCAGCCCAATTTTATTTCAAAACAGGTCTCACTAAGTGGAAGAGGGCCTCACTAAGTGGCTGAGGATGGCCATGAACCTTTGATCCTCTTATTTCAGCCTCCCAAGTACTAAGATTACAAGCTTACACCACCATGCCTGGCTCTCACATATTTCTAAAATTTTCTGATTTAATAAAAAATAATGTCCATTGTCATAATTAGAAGTTTTACAAAGTTGAGAGCGGCACATTAGTATAATTCATTTTAAATAAAATTCTATAATCATTTTTCTCAACAAGGCTCCTATGCATTTTAAGTTGTCTTTGAAGGCCAATTGGGAAACTCAAATTTCACTTTGGTAAGGTAATAATATGTTGTACTCTGTTTGGAATGCATATATCAAAAAGGATATTTTGGACTAAGAAAGAGACTGTGGAGAAAAGTTAAACAATAAATGAATGAATGAAAATTCCTCAAATATCAATGCTTCTGCAGCCACCAAAGAAATCCATTTCCCAAAACTGCTAAGTATAGGCTCCTGTCATAAAAATGAGGCCTATAGAATACTCTCAAGAGACTGCAAAAGCAAATTGTGTTAAATGTGAAAAGAACACAAGGGAAAGTCATTATGCTGTCCAATATAAGTACCTTTATAAAGACAAGTTTGAAATACATGCTTGGTGTTAGGGTCTAAATTGTATCCCTCTTCCAAATTCATATGATGAAGATCTAACCCCAAGTATTTGGAGGTGGGGCCTTGATATAACTGAATTTGGAAGTGGGACCTGACTGGACAGAGCTAGTGTCTCAAAGGAGCACAAAGAGTTCTCTCTCTCCCAGCATGTGCAGAGCAGAGGCCTTGAGAGCACCCAGTCAGAAGGCAGCCATCTGGAAGCCAGGAGAAGGACCCTCACCCAAAACCAAACGTGCTGGCAGCTGATCCTAAGCTTCTAACTTCCAGAACTGTGAGGAAATAAATGCCTGTTGTTTAGGCCACCCAATCTGCAGCACTATGTTATAACAACCTGGTAAGACTAAGACCTGTAGGTAATAACCTTAAAACAATATAACAATATAGGAAACTAATTGAAGTTTGAGGCTTTAGTCTTTCTCATACAATGGAAGTCACGTTGACGTGACAAATAGTAATAATCCAGGAACCTTCAACAGTCTTTAAGATTTCATTACTAACCTAAAAAGATTACTTCCCCAATACTAGAATAGTGGAGAAAAGCAGAGAGAGTCATCTCTCCTTTGTCCTTTCCCAGAAACATAAATAGAATGGCATTCAAATAGTTTTATTACTTAAAAGCTGCAGTAACTCCATCTGTCAATTTATTTTAATAGTCACAAGCAAGAGTTCGAGATTATTAGGTCTGCCACAAACACCATCTGAGAAGGCGACCTTGGGCCATATTACAGTTCAGACCTTGTCTCTGTTTCAGACTGTTCAACGTACAATGCAGACCTGACCTGAGGCGGTGGGAAAGGAGGATAACACCTTTACCAGTTCCATTCTTGAGGCCTAATGCCAATGAATAAAAGTGAAGAAAGACGAGGATATTCTAAATCGTTACCTCTGTCACTTTCACAAAAGCTGAACAATCGCTCACTACATTTTGGTGAGTGACCATTGCTCCTTTGGGGTTGCCTGCGGAGCACAATGAAAGCAGAACAAGGTTAGAGCAAAGACATTCCATCAAAGAATGGCAGAAAATCTGCAAAATTAGGGCCTCAAATACCTCGACTGTAAGATATGCCCTTGAGAGCCAAATGTTCAGTAACATTAAATTCTTGAGCAAACTCCAATCCTTTCAATGAAACGTATGTTCTTAAAATTATCTTTAACAATCTTTATTATTACAGGCAAATTTTAGACAGTGTATGAGGCAGTAAGAGAAGACAAACCAGGAATATTATTATGGGAGACACTGAAACAGTTTGCTTTAGGAAGATGGGTGAATCTAACATCTCCTTTAATAAATGTCTGAGTAATACTTTTGGATGCTGAAAACTTCATATGAAAGCAACAGGAAGACAGCATGTGAACTATTTCTGTTTTTCCCACTTTCTTTTGGTCCATCTATAATTAGTTAATAAGTTATCCAAAAAACAGGCTGGAAACTACAGACCTCTAGATAACCACTTAGAAATAATTCATTCTCAAAACTTACCTGTAGTTCCACTTGTAAAACAAATTACTGCAAGATCTTCAGGTGCTGGAGGCTAAAGATTAAAAAAAAAAACCAACAACAACAAAAAAACAAAATAAAACTGGTATAAGTTGAAATAGAAAACTATAAGTCCTAAGATATCACCTGACATTTCTAATAGTCTCCAATATGATCAGATACGGAAAATGATATAGGGGATATAATAGGGTCTAGGACAGTATACTTACCTTGGGCTTCCTTTTGTTGGCTCTTCCAAGGTCCTTAATTAGAAAGAAAGAAAAAAAAAAAACTTAAGTGGAAATATTTTTCTAACTATAAAGAGTAAGATCATATCAAGTCACAGAAAGCTGTCTTTATTGTGGAATTCACTTACAGCTGGCTGGATGACAACACAATTGTTAAATAATGATGGCACTTTAAATTAATCAGAATCAAAATATGAATCCACTATTCTAAGAAGCTATTTTCCAGTTATTTTCTCTTTTATATAAAACTACATAAATGGTATTAGGAATGGCCTTTGAAAAAGGATTTGTAGCCGGGCG
>PVLC010000471.1:122047-212354 GCA_004027655.1 Graphiurus murinus
ACCCAAAAAAAAAAAAAAAAAAAAAAAAAGAAAAAGGATTTGTTCAAAAGACAGCAATGGGAATCTTTTATACTCTATTTTGGTCCCCATTCCCATTTCTTATTTTGTTGTTTAAGAAGCCCTGTTTTTGCCAGGTGTGGTGGTGCATATCTGTAATCCCAGTACTTGGGGGCCCAGGGCGGGGGGTGCTGAGATAGGAGGATTGCAAATTCGAGGCTGGACTCAGAAACTTAGAGAAGTCCCTCAACAACTTAGAGAGATCCTGTTTCAAACTTAATAGACTGCCTCTGGTTCAACCTCTGGTACCAAAAAGGAAAAAAAAAAAAAAAAAAAAAAAAAGCCCTGCTCTTAGCCAGAACCAAAAAACTACAGACCTTCTTCTGCACCTCTCTGCCTCAGACTGCAGCACTACTTGACCACCTGGCTCTCTGGAACTGCCATCTTAAGGGAGGAAAAGCAACCTCTGCAGATTTATACCTGCTAGCTATTTTAGTGAGGCTCAAATATCTGTGCTCTCCATACAGAGAGGAAAGAGGATTTGGGAACCACCAATGGTAAAAGAGACCACAACAGAAAACCCAAGACTACTTCCTGAAAGGACACAAAGGTTCTTACGGAAGGATTCCTTTTTTTCATGTGTAGGAGTTATGCAGGCTTTCGGTGACTAACACTGATATGGTTCTGTTTACTGCATTAAGGCACTTTCATACTCATTAATTTCCAAAAGTGAACTATTTATATTCTCTTCTTATTAAAACTGAACAGCTTGAGTGAACACATGGAGTGAGCATGACTTTATAAAATGGAAATTAGGTGGGCGTGCTCAGGGCTCAGTGAGTTTCACCCAGCATGCAGTTTTAAATCTTAATCACTTAATCAGTTGTAAATTTCAAATTACAAACTTTAAAGACCCAGATTAAAAACATGAACAATGATGTCTAATTACAAGTCAACTAGGAGCTAAAGCAGTGATAACTTTGTCATTTTTTTTTCAAAATAACCTTTGTTAGCTCAAATTTTCTACTCATCTGCTCAAAATTTGTATATAACTTCTGGAGATCTTCAATTCTTCAAAAATTGATATTAAATAGAACAAAGCAACAGTTACATGTAATTTGACTTTTAATTTTGAGGAACAAACATTATCTAAAGCAGTATATTATTTTCCATGAAAGTTTCTCAGCCTTTCTGTCTTGTCATGAGAAAAAAAAATAGCAATTATATATAAAAAAAAGTCACCATCTTCAGGTTGAAAATATAAATAGAACTGAGTTCTAGTTAAAGCTAAGCATTCTAAAGTATAGAGGGGCAATGAAATCTATAACTTACTGAAAATTCATAAAAAAGACACATTAATGAATGAGTATAGAAGAATGATAGATTAACACGTGATAAAGCAAATATATCAAAAATTAATAAGTAGGCTATTAGTGGCATGAATATGATTGTCTCCTATATAATTCTTTCAATTATTTGCATGCTTGAAATTATTCATAATTAAAATACTAAAAAATGCAAGCATTCCAAATACCAATGTTTCTATTTTTTATCCTAATATTTAAAACTAGACATTAATATAAATTTGATCTCATGAGCAGCCATTATGCTCATTTTAAATTCATTTCTTTAAATCTTCATCTTTTGCTTATAATTTTCTAAAAAATATATAAATCATATTAAGCAGGTAAGTATAAAATGTCTTTTATAAGTTAAGATTTAATATAAATTTTATATTATAATCTTTAGTTGCCCATCTAAGTAGTGTTTCAATTTTCAAATTACCTTTTTTATCATCCATCAATAAAAAAGCAAACTCGTGTGTGTGTATGTGTGTGTGTGTGTGTGTGTGTGTGTGTGTGTGTGTGTGTCTTAAGGGAGGGAGCAGAAAGGTAAGTGGGGGAAAAAAGAGGTTCCAAATATAAAAAACAAAAGCAGGGAAATGCTAGGTAAGAAGCTAGCTAAAGCATCAATTTAACCAGGAAGCACAGTCCCTAATACATATGGAGTCCTGTTCCATGCCACAGTATGTGTGTGTGGGGGGGGGTGGAGCAGAAGGTTCTAATAGAACAATGAGTTTCCCTATGACTACTAGGTTCGTCAGGAAAGGGTCTATAGATCCTTGCATGCAGCCTCAAATTCTTTGTAGAAAGAAGAGAACTATCAATAAAATTTTAAAACCCTATTTATAACAGTTTCATAAAAATATTTATAGTGACTTCAGAAGCAACATGATTTTCTCTAGTTAGCCTACTGTTTCCTATGATGTGCACAGAAAAAGATTCTCTTCCTGCTAGCATCCCTGAATTCTAATACAAGCCCAACTAGGGGCAGGGATCAGTTTGTACAGACCATACTCACTCTCTTAGAGCAGCAGCTACCTTTAAAGTTGTGCTTATTGTGAATCTTAAATTGTATATGAAAATAAACCATATCAAACATCTATGCTGGAGATTCATCAGGACTCTACCGGACTCTAGAAAAACTACCTGGGGTGGGGGGGGGATGATGAGGCTGATTTCTGTACCTGGCTCAGTTCCAGAGACAAATTAGTAAGTAAACGACATTAAAGCCTAAAGAAGATATAAATGTAAAAGTTCTGCCTGTCTCAAGCTGAACTTCACAGCTCTGGCATCTACTGGCATGGCCTGTCAGTGCTCTGGGATAAACTCGAGCATTGCGGCTCTGTGAGTGAGGACTTCTGCAGGAGGGGATGCATCAGTACCGGGCATGCACATAGAGTTCCTTCCAGCAGTAAGATGGGAATCTCTGCCCTGTGTCTTAACAGGCTGTCGAGATGCCTGGCCAACAGTGGGAGCACACGGTGGCACTGGTTGCCATGTCTGACCCTTCACAGCAGAAAGACTCACCTCCATGGCCTTCATGCTGAGGATTTCCACCCCACACTTCTTGCCTTGTTCCACCAGATCTGCGCTGTAGGACTCCATGAGAACTATGACTTTAAGGCCTGGAGTTAACTTATTTTCAACACCATCTAGTAAGAGTTTGGCCTTTTCTGGCTTGTCAACAAAAATCAGAGAGAGCTCAGCTATAAACCAAGAGAGATGATGAAGAATAAGCTCCAAGGTATTAAAAGCATCACTACATACTATTTGACACATGGATATTTTAAGTGCAACATTCTCTGAATAGAAATAGAATAATCCTTATTCAACCAGATGTGCAATTGTTGTTACTGACTCTACCCATTAATTAGGCCAAATGTCCACCCGAAGATCACACTTACCTTTGTTGACTATGTACGTGATGGCTTCAGCTCCCAGGGTATCATAAAGTGGAACAACCACCATGGAGAAAGCGAAGCATCCCTGCTCAATAATCACCCACTAGGCAGGAAAGGTCAGGGAGAGAAAAGGAGATGTCATATTGGAATCAATACAAAGAAGTTAACATTCAGAGATTCCAAGTGAAAACATTTGATGTAGCAAAATTAACATTTGTGTTTCTACTACTCTGTGCCAGGTGCTATGAGGGATTCATAACAGGAACAGAACACTTGCCCCCTTCTTAAAAAAAATTCCAATCTGCCTCAAGAACAGAGGCAAAAGTGAAAAGACCATTAACAATGCACGCCAGTGACTGACTCAGAAAGAGGAGCATGGTCACAGACTGTAGGACAGCTGCAGAAGCCTTTGTGGGGAGGTACCTGACCCTGCCCTGTGCAAAGAAGCACAATTTGAATGGAGGAGGGATCGCAGAGGAAAGAGAATGGCAAGGGACTTCAACAGAGGGGACTGTGTGCAAAAGCAAGGAGCAGTCAGCGAGCCCTCTGGCTGGTGACCTGTGCTCTGGGGAATTAGGCTCTACTTCATGGCCACGCAGAGCCACTGAGGGGCTCCAGGCCACCCGGTATGTGTGGGGTTTAAGGAAGATCCATCCCATCCAGCAGGGAACAGGGGAAGGAGGACACAAACGTGTCTAACAGGAAAATAGCTTTGACAAAATCTCCCCAGAAAAAGAGATGAAGGAAAGAAATGATAAAGTAACTGGCCTCACAGCCACATAGCAAGGGACATGCCTACAAGACAACTGTGGTGCCATCGCTCACTTATCACCCCTCGGGGGCACCCCATTTCCTTTAGTGGCTCTTTCCAAGTGAAATCATCTGCAGGACTGAAGCCCGCACACACCAAGGTGCAGCTGCCATGGGAAGGACGGGTCCATCCATTCACACCGGCTCCACTCGGGACTGCGATTTGAGGAGCTGTGTGTGAGCGCTCACATGCACAGTGCTGGGGAATGAACCCAGGAGATTTTATCTCCAAGCTACACCCCCAGCCCCATTTTATTTTTTATTTGCTCAGTTGCTGAGGCTGGCTTCAAATCTGCGATCCTCCCCTCTCAGCCTCCCAAGTACTGGGATTACAGGCGTGCACCCTGGCTCTGTGGAGGTTTTAAAAATTAATATTTGTTTCTCCTGGAATAGATAATAAGTTACCGGCATGGAGGTCAGGTCCATGCTCCCTAGAAGCACAGGTGACTTCTATGGGCCTCCCCTTTCTGCCTCTTATCTGGTCGCTCCAGGCTCCACCACTGTAAGATGCTTTGTTCCCTGACACAGATGTGCTATTTGATGTGAACCTGCGTTGCTCCTGGCATTGCCCTGGCCTCCCTGACTCATTTCTTTCTAGTATCCTCTCAGCCACTGCCTCCAGGAAGCCCTCCTTGGCTGACCTCCCATAATCCTTCTGCCCCGTGTCCGCAGTTGCCATGTGACAGAGAACATCTCCTTCTGGTTCTGTCCTCCATTGTGGGGTGAACTCTGGCTCTTACAACTAGTTCAGAACTCCCCAAACCCTATCCAGTTAGTGCCTCATGGGTCCTACCTCAGGTCTATTTTGAGCAAAGATGCCAATGAACTGATCTGGAGAGGCCTTGAAGCCCTTCTGGAGCAGCGCTGAGCCTATGCACTCCGCCAATTCTGCAACCTGAAATGAATGAGGAGGAGAGAATCAGAAAACTGCATCAGGCCCCATCTCTAGGAACAGAGCTCACCAGTGAGAGGCTAGGATCTCAGCCCGCAGGCAGTGCTGTACAGAGAAGGAAAGATCCCTTTATTTTAAATTTTTGTAAAATGCAAGGTTTTATTAGCTAAAACTCAGTATTAAGACAATGGATCTTAAGGGTCCATTTGCAAAGCTTAAAATTAAGATCATCTCATAACTGTAGGTCACAGATGAATATATGTTGGGGATTCTTATACATTTTTTCTATTTTAGTTTTATAAAAATTACAAAAGCAATACAGGGATATAGATTTTTTTCATATGTATGAAGAACAGAAGAGCAGGCAAAACTTGTCATTTAGTATAAGTGGAGAAAGAGTAAGCTTTTTGAGAAACTTTTAAAAAATAAGAATAAGCTCTTATCATTGGACTCTAGAATTCCATTTCTGAGAATTTATCCTTGGTAATTAATCTTAGAAGGACGTTTTTAAAAGACTATGCACAAAGATGTATGTCTCGAAATTATCTAAAGTTAAACAAAAGAAAACTCATAGGGGAAAAAAGATCAGTGGCTGAATGGCTTTGTAAAGGATGGTAAATCTCTGATAAAATGCTATAGAGCTGGGTAACTATAAGAAATAACTATGAGAAACATATATATCAAATAGGATGGCAGTGCTAACAATGGCAAGCAACATCAGTAAATACAAAAATATCCATTATTATAACAGCTAAGTACAACTAGGTAGACTCACAAAAATTTGACAAGACTATATACCATGGGCCTTCTCATTCCTATTCCAGATTAATTTTTTTTTTTAAAAAGTCTTAATGTTTGGGGTTCTTTTCTTTATTCTCAGTCGATACATTCTCAAGAGTATTCTGAAAGTGCACCCACGCCCGTGGGAAGTGGAGCCACACCCATCCATGCCAGGAGTCTGGTTGGTTCTGGCACATGGTACCATCCCAGCCCTGTCTATGGGAATCAGGGAAACTGTCAGGATGAGAGCAGGGTGACCTTAACAGGCTTAGAACCTTCTATTCCATGGACAACTTCAATGCAACTAGTTCTCTTGGTTGCATTAAGGGATTAGGATCTGAGAAATGCCTGCAATTCCCTGTATAGTTTATTGCATAATATGCATGCATTTGCATTTCTACAAAGCTGGTCCTTATCTTTCTTTTTAAACTCTGCAAAGGATTTCTGAGCCTTCCAAAGGTCAAAACCATTGAGCAAGTTCCAGGGAAAAAAGAGGATTTAAATCTACAAATCCAAAGTTGACTTCAGCTTAATCTAGATTTATATCTTCACTAACCTCCAACTAAAATGTGCAAATCATACATTAACACCTTCAGAAACCCCAGTGATTTTCAATCTGCCTTGAAAACACCCATCTGTAATAGACATGTTTTCTCTCTTCTATCCAATAAGTATAACAGAAGTATCTAGAAAGTCCTTGAGGATTCTGTGAGACCTTAGAACCATCAGGCAATGGAATGCCCAACACACACAAACTTTTTGTACCACTCATGAAATGAGGGATCTTGGAGATGACTATTTAGATGGGAAACTTTTTTGGCTTTGGTAAGGCAAAAACAGAAATACGGAAATCCTTCTGGTCACTTGCACTACAGCTCATCACTCCTTCTACAGGCAAGCTAAAATAAGGTGTTTTACCCTTCATCTCTCGAGAGAGATAAATACTACTCAAGCACAGACTTTTGCATTCCCATCCACTCTGAGGAGGGAAGGGAAGTAATCCTGTGTTACAGCACCTACAACTGCTAGTCCACGACTGTGCTTTGTGGCTCCAGATGACAATCCACTTCACATACATCTTCAAATAGACCAACTCCTAAAAACACCTCTTACACAAAACAGAGAGGGAGGAAGCTAATTTGTATTCACAAATGCCACACGTTACTTGGCCCTGTAAGCAGAGTAGGGGAGCCAGGGACAGAGAGCCACTTCCTGCACAGCCTGCAGGGGAAACCAAAAGCAGCAAAGCTGATACTTCCAGCTATGCCTGCCTGTTCTTGGTTGGACCAAAGAAAAGCAGTGATACCTACATTTGGTGTAACTGTAAAATAAAATTAAGAATAAATGGCTTTGAGGCATGGTGGCACATGCTTGTAATCCCAGTACTTGGGAGGCTGTGCCACGAGGCCTGCAGGTTCGTGGCCAGCCTCAGCAATTTAGTGAGGCCCTCTGCAACTTAGTAAGACCTTGTTTCAAAATTAAAAAATAAAATAGGGCTTCCTGGGTTCAGTTCCCAGTACCACAAAAAAAAAAAAAAAAAAAAAAGCAGCAATGGTTTCATGCTCTGTGACCTACTACCACTCACAAACTGTTCAACAGTTACAGTTCCCGTCAGTAGGGCCTAGACAATGACAAGAATAAAATACCCAGATCCCCATTTCCTTTGTGCTTTAGTACTGCAGGCATCTTTTCTGAGCATCTGTGCTCTTCCCTATGGTTACACTGGGGTTAAAGGTCATACTCATGGAGAGCTAGCCGAGGACAGTTTTGAGGGTCAGTACGATACATGAGAAGAGCCTGAGGCGCAGCTGGATGCAGATCTCAATTCTGGTCCAGGTCCTGCTGCTGACCAGCTGTGGGCAAGTTTGATCTCTTCCTAGCTGTGACCTTAGGCAAGTGTCTGCGTTGGGTGCGTACCACTGCATGTTTTCCTCATCTATAAAACAAGAGGGACACCCCATATTGGGGCTTCTAATTTTCTATTTACCCTTCACACAGAGAAGAGTAGAGTAATCCTATCCCACCAGGGACCTGGAAGAGTCATCAGCTTCAAGCAGTTTCTAGACTTTTATCTTAAAAAGGATATTCTATTCCACAATGTATCTGACCAGTGTAAAAATAAAGTGCTTTAAGCCACCAGTTAAATTACTTGGCTAGTTTTTCCAGAATCTTTGTATCAACTTTCCTCTTGGATGCTCTGGGTTTATCCCAAAGCTCTGAGCTAGTCCAGCACATACACTTGGTAGAAACCTTCCAGCCTCAACACTGGTTCTACAGCTGCATGAGAGCCAGCGGACTCACCTGTTTGTAGGAAAGCCATTCATACGGTTGGTCTGGTTTCCGAGAGCCTAAACAAGGGCCATTATCTAAAAAAGGGGAAAAAGACAATGACAAAGGATGGCCTTAATATATATGAATACTCCTGTATCTTAATTTGTATCTCATTTCATTCTAAAAAAATCAAGTAGATTCCACTTTAGTCCTCAAATTAAAAATGATGAGTTCAGATTAGAAATGTTTTCTTCCTGATTTTTTGTTTGTTTGTCTGTTTAAAAACAATGTTCTGTTTCTTAAATTGGGCAGGAGAGGGGATAAATGGAGGTAAAAAGGCAAATGCAACTTTAAGGACATTTAACATATGAATTCCTCTTTAAGGCCAGGAATCAGGAGCTGAGTGGTAAAGAGATCTTGCTGTATGTTTCCAGAGAAGTAGCCCTCAGAATTTCTAAAGAAGTTTAAAGCATTCGAACTCAGAATATGAAAGGGAAAATGCAATTTTTATGTGTCCAAATTCTGAAGGGCAGAATGCATCAGCCAGAGTCATGTGGCATCCTAATTATGTGAGTGAAACCTTGATTGCCCAGAAACAAAAATGAAGAAAAGGTGTAAAGTGAGGGGAAATAAGGGCGCACTTGTGAAATAAAAAGATAAGAAATATAAGGATGTGTCTTGATTTCAGTTTAGGTGCCAAAGAAGCAGAAAGAAAGCATTGTATACTTGACTTTACCACTCTAGGTCTGCACTTGTAAAGGTGTTCTAATTTGGTTTGGGGACTTGCAGGACTGGGAAGGAAGAAAATGGAATGGTCCCACCTGGGGGCTTGAGGAAACTGATCCTATTGCCCCGATTTGGATTCAAGTATCAATCATGATGATGGGAGGACACAAGCTGGAAATATTGATTTCTTTGCTTCACCTAAAAGCACTCCTGATGGAAACAGAAAGAGCCTTAGTCTCAGACCCTCTTCAATTTATAAAGACTGTAAAAAAGGCAGGGCAGTACATGACAAGTTCCATCAGATGTTGTTTTCAGATGTGGGGAAAATATATTAGCCACGCAAAATGATGCTATTTTACTCCTCAGGAACAAAGATTGGCAAACTATGGCCAACGGCCAGATCAGGCCCACTGCCTGTTTTTGTAATTACAGTGTTACTGGAACACAGCCACATTTGCTCATTGATGTATTGTCTGAGGCTACAGCTGAGTGTTTGCAACAGAGACCATATGGCCAAAGAAGCCTAAAATATTTACTATCTGGCCCTTTACAGGAAAAATGTGCTGATTCCAGCTCCAGAATAGTGATGCTTAAGCCCTGGATTTACCTATAGAACTTAAAAAAACTACATGTACGTCCTACTAATAAAATCGTTCATATAGTTGAATGGGATGAGGCTTGGACCTTAGTACTTTTAGTACCCCCAGGTGATATCAAAGTGGGGCTAGGGATGAGAGCCATTGATAACACTGAATTCAATCTTTATAGATGGCTTTTTAGGTATAGCTTTTTTGTTTTGTTTTGTTTTATTGTGGTACTGGGGATTGAACCCAGAGGCATTTTATTTCCGAGCTATATCCCCAGCCCTATTTTTTTATTCTTTGTTTTGAAACAGGGTCTCACTAAGTTGCGCAGGGCCTCTGTAAGTGGCTGAAGCTGACTTGAACCTGTGATCCTCCTGTCTCAGCCTCTTGAGTACTGGGATTACAAGTATGTACCACCATGCCCAGCTTAGGTGTAGTTTTAACATACTAGGTTTAAAAACTCTAGGTTGGGTTTTCCCATTATTCAACAAAGTTCTGATCACCTTACTCAAATGCTGGGCTTTGCTCTTCTATAATATTTTAATCCTAATATAGTCTAAGAAAATTAAAGCTTAGAATAAAGCTCTTCATGAAGGAAAAAGAGAGAGAGAGAGAGAGAGAGAGAAGAAAACAGTGGCTTGCAAAGCAGTTCCTTTTAATCAGTATAGACAACTTTTTTCCTTCTTCCTCAAGACATTTATAGAAGAATACTCATTTTCCAAGTAAAGCAAGTGATTAAAAAAAAATGTAACTTGTCAAAAGTATAACAGGAGTCACCATATTCTAGACAAATGACACTCATTGCTAGCAATGGAAAAAGTATATATACATTAAACACACACACACACACACACACACACACACACACACACACACACACACTCTTTCATGCGCCCGGCCGTATGTGAGGCTGCTCTCTACCTTATAGATATTTAGTATCACAGACAAACTCTGATACTAACTTTCAGAAAGTTCGTAAGTTAAATAATATACAAGTATGTTTGCTTTCCTTCCACAGTAGAGTTTGTGAGTGTCTCCTAGGAATACTGAGTCAAACACAATGAACTCAGCAATCCAACTGAACCAGTATCCAGCGAAACAACAAATGACCGGCATTCTTGAAAGCATACTGCTTGCAAGGGATTATGGAGGATAGAGAAAGCAATCTCCCCCAGTCCGTGACTGTGAGGAGATTACTAGCTAGCTAACCAACCCAACGATTTAAATAACATAGTATGTATCCCAAGACCATTTCTATACAGAAACTTGGTAAAAGCAAAAATAAAACAAAACAAAAAGGTGTTCCTTCCTCCATGGAGGATACATTAATGGAGCACCTACTGTGTGCAGGCACTGTGCCAGTGCCATGAGAAAAGCTGACCGGTGGCTGTCCTATTCTCAAGGAGTACAGGCTGGTGGGCAGATGCCAGGCAAACCCCTTTGTACCACAAGGGGCCTGCTACAAAAGTAGTTATGAGATACTGAGAAGGAAAAGGGAAGAAATGCCCCACTTGGAGATAGGCGGTAAAATATAATAGACTGGGAAAAGTGTATAGGAAAGGTGAAATGCAATATGAGTTCTAAAAGATTTATAAAAATACATCACAAAGCCAAGTGTGGTGGCACATGCTTGTACTCCTAGCTATTCAGGAGGCTAAGGCAGGAGGATCACAGGTTCAAACCCAGCCTCAACAACTTGGCAAGACCCTATCTCAAAATTAAAAAAAGAAAAGAAAAGAAAAAAAAAAGCAGGTATGGTGGCGCACACTTATAATCCCAGTACTTGGGAGGCTGAGATAGTAGGATCACAGGTTTGCAGCCAGCCCTAGAAACTTAGTAAGGTCCTCTTGAAGTCAGTGAGACTCTGTTCCAAAATAAAAAATAAAATCAGGCTCAGGGTGTAGCTTAGAGATAGAATGCCCCTGGGTTCAATCCCCAGTGTCACATACACACAAAAAAAGAAAAACTTTAAAACAAAATTTTAAAGGTCTCAGTGGTTAAACAAATAAATAAAAAAATAAAATATATAAAAATACATCATGAGCCCGGCTGGGGGTAGAAAGAATAGGCCTTATGATAAGGAGGAATAAAAAGCACATGAAGGCTTGGAAACAGGAGAGAACAAAGGTGGTCTTGCTTGAGGGGCATATTCAAGGGAGACCTGGAAGAAAGAGAGGCTGGAAAGAAAGCAAGTACAAGAGATCAGGGGGTTTCTTATGCCAGTTAATAACTAAGGGTCATTCCATGAGGCAAAATTTCTAATGTGTCTGATAGAACTATGCTTCGTTGGGACATCAGTATTTCTCACAATACAGATCTTGTGTCAGGTGTGGTGGTGCATGCCTGTAATCCTAGTACTTGGGAGGCTGAGACAGGAGGATTACAGGTTTTTGGCTAGCTTCAGCAACTTAGTGAGGCATTCCACAATTTAGCAAGACTATGTTTCAAAATAAAAAATAAAAGACAGATGGGGGTTTAGCTCAAAGGCAGAATATCCCTGGGCTCAATCCCCAATATCACAAACAAACAAACAAACAGCAGAAAACAAGACAAAACAAACAAACAAAAAAACTCAGACCTTATAATCCCATAAGCTTGAGAAATGCTGGATTAGGCCCTACTGATTAAGTGTCTTTACTGCGGGATGTATTAGAGTCCATCAGGAGCTAATATACATGGAACTCTCCATAAAATAGCATCCACATTTGGCCATGGAGCATCGTTGGCCACAGGGAATCCCTGCAGTGCCCAGCACACTTTGGGCCTGGCTCTGGACAAGTCATGGGAGGAGCTAGAGGGGCCTGAGCAATGCTCACTCAGTGGGCAAAAGGTACCGGCAAATGCGCCTTTCTGAAAGGAAGGCTCCTGTTGCTTCCTGAAAAACATTAAGCACTGGACATACAAACGCAGTGGCAGGCTTACTTGACATCTGAATACCCCTCTGGAAGCCTTCATATAGTGTTCTGACATCATCATAGAAGTACACCAAGGGCTCATCGTTGTCAAGGAGTGTGGATCTTCGAGCACCATCACTACCCTATTGAAGAAGACAGACAGGCAGAGAAGCATGTTAGAAGAAAGTGCTAAAAATAACAAGCCTACAACATGACATTTTGATGGCTGAATGAAGATAATTAACATGTATGTGGCGAGAACACAAACTCTACTCTCTTAGCCATTTTCAAGCACTTAATACATCGTAATTAACTATAGTCACCATATTATAAAATAGTCTCCTGAACCTATTCCTCCTACTCTACATCATAAATACACACAATGTCTACTTGCCAATTAAACACAAATTTTTTTTTAAAAGCGCCTAGTGGGCCTGATAGTATCTGCTATCCACTGCTCAGTGAGTATTTGCTGAACAAATGGAGTGCAGGATCTGCAGATGCAGATGTGCTAATAAAAGTCAGTCGTTCACCTGGAGGCAAGTGGAAGCAAGGCTACGACAGCATGGCTGTGAAAAGGATCCCTGAGAAATGGAAACTGAGGAAGAAGAGAGGCTCACAGACCTATAAGCATCTATCCTGTCAGACACAGCCCAAGAGAGCAAGAGGACAACAGAAAACTGCCACCACATACACTATGACAGTTCTCACACCTCTGCCATCAACAGCACAGAGGAAGATCCTGTTCAGCTCTGGTGGAAAGGGCACATCCTCAGTTCTACCTCTGTGATATCGACATCTTTTTGAGATCCTTTCTATTGTCCTATCTCCTCAGTAACTGCAATATAACCCATTAGGAACTCTGGTTTCTTCTATGCCATCTAGTAGTTAAAATCACAAGCTTCTAAATGTATGGAAGTGCAGAGACAGGTCTTTCCTGCCTCACTTGCAGCATGTACAGGCATGCAGATCTGATGTCTCACAGCACCTTTCTCTAAGTTGTCTTCATCTGTTGGCTTTTCCTAAGCATGGATAAGAGGACAGTTCCTAGCCTCATGCAGTAGCAAGAGTTGGTGTTGAGTCTTCTGGGGCCATGGAATTACTGCAAGGGGCTCAGATATACACAGAAACCCCAACAGCATTTGTTACAGACCAATTAATAAAAGCTCAACTACTATGATGCTAGAGCCTACTTTTTTTTTTTTTAATTTCAGAAAAGGGCCTTCACATTTATAATGGTCAGGAAATTCTTGGGGAAGTGAGACTGTCATCTGAGAGCTTCTGATACCACAAGAAAGGACTGTACAGAAGTAGAAGAGATCATTTCTGGCTTGAGGTTTGATGAAAGAAATCAGGAAAAACTCCATGAAGCAGGGATCAAAGAGCGAGGTCTTGGAGAATTGTCTTAAGACAGGCAGAGCTGATGGAACCAGACATATTCCAGGGAAGCACTGACATGGGGACCCTGCACAAGGGAATGACTGCCACACCTGGAACTCAGAACTTATGCATGCTGGGCAATCACACTACCAGTGAGCTACATTCCCAGCCTGGACTATTTTTTAAATTAGGATTCTTCACTCATCTTTCTGTAAGATTTTTTTTTGCCTTTTTGTCTCCACCTTAATTTATATGCTGTTTTAAAAATATTTGCCAGAAAAAAAAGCCTACCAAGTGCTATGTGCATGCACTATCACGAGGAACTACATTATGATGTGAGACTATAATGCACCCATAAAAGTATAAAAAAATAAAAATACTTGAATGGCTCATTAGTACATCATGGAAAAAAGTGACTAGCTGCCATTAATAGTTTGATATGTCCCTCCCAAATCTTTCTCTATATGTCTGCCTGCCTTCCTTCCTTCCTTCCTTCCTTCCTTTCTCTTTCTATCTTTCTTTCTTTCTTTTTTTTTAAATAGTGCTGGGGTTTAAACCCAGGGCCTTACACATGCTAGGCCAAGTGCTCTACCACAGAGGTATATCCCCAGCCCTTGTGTTTAACTCTTGATCTAAAATTACAAATAGTTTTCTGTGGTAGATATGAACCAGTATATGCTCAGCATCATACTATCTTCTTTATCTTGGCAGAAACTTCCTAATATCTATAGCATAATTCCAAACATAATTATTAGCTATAACATGCTACTCTATAAAACAAAAGTTATTCTTTATGTACACAAAGATGAAAAATCTCTTTACTTCACTATCATGCATTATTTAATTAGTTAATGTGAGTCTTTTCTATAAAATAGAGATTCTATATGTCCACTTCTAGGGTTCTTTTTAGCTAAATAAGAACATTCCTATAAAATATGAATGTGTAGAATGTGTACTAACTAAAATACAAGTCCTCCATAACCTATATCTTTACTTTAAAAGGTAGACTAAAAGTCAGAAGTTTTCTGGCTATACAGTAAATACCACAAGTCTCTTCAAGGGAACCAAGAATAATGAGCAAGGAGGAAAAATGGGATGGGAACAGAATGACAGAGCAGAGGGAGAATGAGCAGTGAAAGAAATAAGAAGAGGTATGCATGCACAGAAGAATCAAGTACCATAAATAACTTATGCTCCTGGCCACTGGCATAAGACATGGCAGCCTGACCAACAACAGGGAAATTTTCAGGACACTCTGCTTAGGATGGTTCCTTCTCTACCTACCATCATGACATTAACTCCTCGATAGCATTTCTTAATAATAGCATCTCTTTAATATATATGAAAAATTATTAAACATCATTAGCAATCAGGAAGATGCAAATCAAAACTACAATGAGATTCCATCTAATCCCAATTATAATGGCTATCATCAAGAAGTCAAACAACAATAAATGCTGGTGAGGATGTGAGGAAATAGGAACTCTTCTACAATGTTGGTGGTATTGTGAATTAGTGCAGCTGCTATGGAGATCAGTGTGGAGGTTCCTCAGAAAACCAGGAATGGATCCGTTATATGATCCAGCTAAACCATTCCTGGGTATCTTTCCAAAGACTGAAATCAGAATATTATAGTAAACAGCAACACAATTCCCAATTGCCAAATTATGGAACCAACCTAGGTGTCCAGCAAGAGATGAATGGATTACAAAATTATGGGACATAAACACAATGGAATCTTACTCAGCCATAAGAAGAACAAAACTATGTCATTTGTAGGAAAATGAATGGACTTGAAGAACATTATGTGAAGTGAGATTAGCCAGTCACAGAAAGTGAAGGGTCATATATTTTGTCTCCTATGCAGAAGCTAGGGCATAACTGGGATATAAGAGGGACTTTAGATAATGGAGGAGAATCCCTAGTGGAGCGAGGGAGGTGATCTAGGAGGTGGGGAAGGAAGGAGAATTAATGAAGGAAACACTTCCATTGACATTAGGTACATATGTGAGGGGAAGCAGGGGAGTGGGGAGAGAGCCGGGGGAAGCTCACCAAGTGCTGTGTGCATGTGTGTCACTATCACTCCGAATTACATTATAGTGTGAGACTATAAAGACTGCTTTCTGCATTCTGAAGAGAGGTTCTCATAGCTGCAAATGTCACAGATGGGGGTTGGGAGAACAAGACAGAAGCTAGTTCTGAAGCAGCCCAATCTTGTACTGAGAGACTGCAGGGACTCCAAGGATCACTGGCTGAGCAAGAGTATGGAGGAAGTAAAAATGGACTGACAGGAGTAGGCCTGGAACCTAAGGAGCATGAGCTCATCCTAGAGCCCAAAACTCCACAGAGCGTAGTCTAGGGAGCACCTGGAATTGTTAGGGAAGGGAGTTAACAGGGCTGAATCCAAGACTCTGAAGGTGTGACTTCAACAAGCTTGTCCAGAATATCTGATGTCTGTTCTCATTTGGGAAGCAGCATCCTAGAGACAGTAAGGTCCCCAGCAGGTTACTGCTGAAGACCAAGGTCATGCTATAGAAAGAAATCCACAAGGAGTGCAAGCGGAATAGAGAACAGGATGGGAAAGACTAGGGAGAGACCAGTTTATATACACTGAACTAGGTCAGTGCTCCAAGCACCACAGAGCTAGTGAACAGGGTCTGGCAGGTTCTAGTGTTCAGCACTACAAGAGGAAGAGGAACTCTAAGGGCTGAGAAGATAGTAGTTCCATCCTGTCAAATGAAGAACTGGGGGTCAGGAGTAGGCATGAACAGAGTCACAGTTTAGCTTGGATATGGATGCCATATTACTTCAAGACAGGCCAAGGATCTTGACTACCTTCTCAGTTCTTTGAGAATCACTGCTCCAGAGGATCATTTTACAACAAATTTGTAGATTAAAAAAAAAAATTCTTCAGTTACTTTAAATTTGGGGTGATATTTAACCTTTGGGACTTTGAGAAACATGGAGGTAAAACTGCTGAATCAAAGTTAAGGAAGCTAATTATATTACAAATAAAGTCATTCTCTTGATTATATAACCCAAGGACAATATATTTCTTATTATTCTAATTAGCAATTAAAATAATTAGCAAGAACTTAAAAAAAAACAAAGCAGTAAATGAGATGTAAGACAAAAAGAGATGCTAACTTTTAGGTATGGGTGACACTTGGCCAAAGCTTGCACTGTTATGAAACTGTAAGGCATACATTATAATTCTAAGCAGAAGGTAAATAGAATGCGGAGGGCACTGAGCCATGAGACTTATGCTTTGAACTCTGTTGCTCTATGAAATAATCACATACTCCCCCCTATAGAATCATCATTTTTGATGGGCATTAGTGTTCCCACTCTTCAACAAAAATGTCACACTTCAACTTGTGGGTATTTGCAAACTTAGTTATACCTACATGCAGGAAGGACTGCAGTGTGTGTGCTGGGAAGTACAGCAGAAACTGGAGCCCCAGATGTCTGTGTGTGTTAGAAAACCCACCACTTCAAAAGCAGGGCATTTCAGCACTGGGGGTCCAAGTCCATGGGGCTATTTCTAGGAATATCTACTGAAATGAAAACGACCTGGAGTGTGACCTTCTGGCATAATCTGCTGGTGGGGTCAGTTGTACTCAAGAAACAGGTACTTAGGCAGACAACCCTGGCTGGTCATTAGGACGGAATCAGGAAGGATTTTGGGCCTGTTATGCCTTTTGTTTAGGCCTCTTTCATGTGCTTTTATAGTCTTTCCAGTTTAAAAACAAAAGAAGGTGAATCAAAAATGCTACGGCCAAGTCAGAGGTCATGGGTACATTCTCTGACATACTCACAAACTCAAGTTCATTTGAGGTCAGTCTCCGTACACGCTGAATTAGGAAATAGAAGCTCAGGTTGAATGAAGTTGAGTTAGGAAATGAAAGTTCAAGTTCCCTTGCAGGGCAGAAAGGGGGGAAAGGCAGGGGCATAAAAGTGCTGGACATCTATGTTATCAGTGGCTCCCAAGACTAGAACACTTGCCAGTATTTGACAAATAGAAACTTAAGGTGATGAGTTATTAGGCACCACTCCCGTATTTCAATACAACAGTAAATTACCTCCCTGATCATTTGTCAGGGGTAGAAAGGTGCAAGTTTTATAAACTGTGGTCTCGCTCTCCTTAATCTAAAAAAGAGTATATACAGGCTGTAACAGCTAAATGCCTTTTGGGTTATTATTGCTCTTCCTATTGAAGAGAGGGATTGGGATGGGGGGAGGGGTGAAGGCAGAAAGAGAACACAGGAGCCTTTTGGACGCTGGTGTGCAACAGGGATTTTGTCAAGAAGCTCAGACAGGCCGGGCGTGGTGGCGCACGCTTGTAATCCCAGCATTCGAGAGGCTGAGACCGGAGGATCCAGGTTCGCGGCCAGCCTCAGCTACCTAGTGAGGCACTCCGCAACTTAGTGAGACTCAGTTTCAAAATAAAGAATAAAAAATAGGGCTGGGGGTATAGCTCGGAGGTAGAATGCCCCTGAGTTCAATCCCCAGTACCGCAAAAAAAAAAAAAAAAAAAAAAAAAAAAAAAAAAAAAAAAAAAAGAAGCTCAGACAGGTGATGTTTTGTCCCTTTTCATTTGGCACCAGTTGGCCCCCACTTAGGGGAGGCTATTTTAAAGCTTAAATAAATATTACAGCACAGGTTTCCATCCCTTCTGTGTATGTGTGTTCCTTGTTTAATAAGGGCTGTGAGAAGGGGCATCATAAAATCATGTATTCCTTTACAGTGTACTTTAGCTTTTTCTTCCTAGTTAAGGGGAACCCAGAAACAAATAGTTATTTAAAAATAACAATCAACCTCTTTCTTCCCATGAAATCCTAACAAAGCTACCTAATCTTTCTGTGTCATGGACTTAGCACAAAGATGAGAAACTGCCTCCAGTTTTTTATACCTCCTACATCTCACCTGTGTATCCTGCCCGGCCTCTTCTGCTCCTTTCCAGTGCTGGGAAGTCTCCCACCTAATCCAAACCCCACTCAGCTGCTAGATGTGTTTCTGAGTCAGCAGAAAGGTCTTACAAACACTGTAAGCTTATTTCCCCTTAGTCTTGTGTGTAGTAAGAAAAAGTAACTTAGAAAGGTTTTTCAGTTTGTTATTAAGAAGCCTGTTAAGTTTTAGAAAAGGTGCTAAAGTTATCTAAAGGTATGAAAATACTAATGTCTGCACACTGCCAAAATAATATAACTCTAAGTACACTCTCTCCATCCTACCCCCACTGTTCCAACTGCTATGATTGCTTGCTGAAAATGTTCTCAAGCATTGTAATGCTTTTCACGAAAACATGTCCAAGAATGTTCTGAGTCCCTTGGGGTGGAATTAGGAGGGTAAATCTTTGCCCACAGCTTTAGTTGATCACTTGTACAAACATTTTGTAAGACAAGGGAAGAATAGGCCATCAGGAATAGTCATCAGAATCCTGTGGTTATAAACTGTAACACAAGGATGACTGACAGACAGGAGGCCAGAGCATTAGAACAGGAGGTTCTTCTGAAGTCTCATAGGCACTTCTGGTTGGAGATGTCCATGACATATAAAAGCCTGCACAAACAATATTTACTATATCATATATCATATTTACAAATAGCTATAGAAATAACCAATGCTACTAGTATCTCTCCTTCTCTGGGTGGTAGATAGCAAGCTTTCACCTGTTATCTGCCACCTAGTTCAAGATCTTTAGTCTAATGGCCCATCCCTCAGTGACTTGGGCACTCCTTCTGCAGACCTCCAGGCTGGTGTCCGTGACCCTACCTGCCTTTCCCTAGCAGCTTCCACTCAGGCTTGTCCTTCAGTGTCTGCCCCACAGTGGTATTTGACCCTGCCCAACTCGACAAGAGCTCCCTGGCTCAGAGCTGGTCCCAGATGCTCCAGTCCAGGAGGGCATCACCACCCTTTGGGTTTCTACTATCATTACCTCTACAGGCCCGCACTTGCTTTATCTACAAGTTGGTGTGAGTCTTCATAAAAACTTATGAATCAATGACATGCACTTTTTTCTTGTAGAAATTGCCAGTGTCCGTTTACAATTGGGCCTTTACAAACACACACGTGTAGCTGGGTGTGGTGGCGCACACTTGTGATCCCAGTACTTGGGAGGCTGAGACAGGAGGATCGCAGGTTTACGGCCAGCCTCAGCTACTTACTGAGGCCCTCTAGAACTGAGTAAGACTCTGTTTCAAAATAAAGTATTAAAATAGGGCTGGGGGTATAGCTTGAAGGTAGAATGCCCCTGGGTTCAACTCCAGTACTGAAAAAATAAATAAACAAAAACAACAACAACAAAACAAACAGCACATGCAAAGATTGATTATGTGGAAAAAAGTGATTTTATCAGCTACAAAGAAAACTCCAACTCTATAGTATGCTCCATACACATCCTCTAAATATGGACTAAAAATTCTAATCCTCATTGTGGTGTGCACATGAGCTGAGAGGTCTGTGGCTTATCTGTGCAAGCCACCACATAGAGAAAACCTCCAGTGAGCTGTGACTTTTGAATTTTAAAACCAGTATACACTGGGCATGCTACATTTCCTTTGCTTCTTTTCATGGGTACAACTCATCTTATTGATGAGAATGGACCACAGTTTTATGGCATGGAAACAAGTTGCCTGCATTGCTCTTAGTTTAAGATGGCTCTCACCCTCTGTCGTGGACGGGAGGAACCCTGAGTAATTCTTCCCCTTAGCCTGTAAGTTTCAGGAGGGCAGAGGCGCGTCCTGTCCTGGTATTGTGCTCATAACCTGGTAGAAGCTCAAGTACTTGCTGAATGAATACATATCTGATAACTATTCTCTGTGACTTGTGGATGATTAAATCCAAAGCTTCACAGCCTCCATATTAGACTCCTTGAAGCCTATGATTTAAAATGCTACCAATCATATATATCCCTATACATGGATGTATGGATCCAATCTTTCATGAAAAAGGGTCATCGGCCAGCATATCACCTGAACATCATGAGATCATTTAGTGTGAAACTTAAGTCACTCAACTCAAACAAGATAAGTTATACCCATGGAACTGGTTGTGCATATTATAAGATATGAATCCGCACTAGAACCAAGGTCTAGTAACAAGTCTAGACACTGAGTCTGTTATAGACTAACTGGTTTAGTCCCCAGAAGCAAATGTGTCTAAGTTCTAATATAAAGTTAAGCTTAAAAAGGCTAAGGACTTACAGGTACAAAGAATTTTACTTGCTACTATTTATTCCCTTCTCTAATCTTTGAACACAAACAACAAATAATATGGATTTTCATTTAAGTACTTTAATGACCTCGTGGGAGTTGCCAAAAATCTTTCTGACCTACACTGACAAGTCATCTCAATGCTATATCACATCTCTCATCACTGAGAGGAACTCACATGTTCCTTCCATTACCTCCTTCAACAGTTACAGTGGTTCTCATCTGTACTTCGTAATGATTTGTCCTAAATCTCTTGAACCTGACAGGTGGACCTAACAATCCCAGGAGTATCACATTCTGGTCTGACAGCATCCATGTCCAACCTGGTTCAGGTAGAGAATTCAGGAAGGACAGAACTGCTCAGGTTTTCACAACTCCATGCCTCCCTTCTTCCCCCTCAGTCCTTACTCGCCACCTGACTCTTAACAGTTTCTGATCCTGCATCCAACCTGTGTGCAGAGTCTAGACTCTATTTCTGATCTCACCTGTCCCTCCTCTTTCCATCTCCATCCCTATATTTGGACTCGTGTATCTGCATATTCCTTTTCATAAATGTCTGCTCCCAAGTTCCATGTCTCCAGCCAATTGATTCTTCAGATTTACTGGAACCAAATCAAACTTCCCTTATTATTCTTATTTATCCATTCCCCCAAACCCTAGTTATATTTCGTAACTTTTGACTATGACAGGGAAGGCAGCATAACATAGTTCCAGGTCATCCACCAACTGTATGATACAACTTCACCTCTTTGAGTTCAGTTTTCTTGTGTATAAAATGTGTGATTAAAAGAGAAGACCTCTAAGGAAAAAGCAAACTAACATTTCCTGAATACTTACTATAGGCTAGGCAGACACTGCCTATCTGTGCAGTCTTCTTAGCAATGCTGAAGGAGAGAAGGTACCATCACTTCTGTTTCCAGATGAGGAATGTGAAGGTCAGAATAGTCTGGGGAATGTGCCCAGGGCTGCCTGGTCTCAACAGAGGAGCAGGCCAGTCTCTGCCATAGCTCTCTGCTCCGAGTTCCCTTTTGGCTCCAACATGCTCTCGTCCTTCCCTTAACTGCAGATGTCAGAGTCTGGGCCTTAACCAGGACCAACAGTTTTCTAGCCATGCCAGGGAAGATCATCTTCACCAGGGGGTTGGGGGGCTCTCAATCTGAGCAAATAAGCTGGGACAAACTAAAACAGGAAATCTTGCTCATTAAGTATGAAAGTGTTTTAAAAACAAACCAACAACCCCACAAAACCTGCTTCTATCCTCTGCTTAAAGTTATAGAGCAGCAGCACAAACCTTCAGAGGACTGATGTTCCTCCCTGGCTGGCAGTGAAAGATTGGCCTGAGGTCACTGCTGCAGGTAGGTGAGCTGCAAGCCTTAAGAACAGGACTCTTGAAACCAGGCCCTATCAAACCACACTCAAATATTTAAGAAAGGCTTTTAAAATTCTTGATCCTAACTCTGGCTGCCCTGTTGAGGCTATGGTATAAGTTTTCATGGCTTTTCCTGTATACCTCTCCAAGCAGTGCCAACATTCTCCATGAAGACTCTGAGCATTCAGAGGAAACTCAGAAAGTACAACTTACACAGATCCTCTGTGCTGCTGCTTTGCAACCATGCAACAGAGAAACAGCCAGCTTGGGTTGGACTGCATCCAGGCTGTGCCCAACCAAAAAGCACAGACTCCACTTACTTCAATATCCATGTAAAGCTGATGGGAGGATGAGAGTGATGAAAATCAAGAGATGGGGGAGAAGGGTAAGGGCAGGAACTGGCAAATGATGCTCAATTGTTTTCAAAGTAGGAACAAAGCCACATTCCATTCTGGCAGCCAGTCTGTAAAATCTTGCCAGATGTACAGAATTTTCACCAATACCTTACAAAATGAATGAAGTTCCTCTTTCCCTGCCATAGAGTCCCATAAAATAATGTTAGTTATATCAAAATATCTATAATGGCTAAGCACCCAATTTCTAGTGCACTTTCAAATTTAATTTGTGTGTGAGTGTGTATGGGTGTGTACGTGTGTGTGTGTGTTGCTGAGGATTGAACTCAGGGTCTTTCTACTTTTGAGCTATACCTCCAATCCTATTTTTTAATTTTTTATTTGGAAACAGGGTCTGGCTAAGTTGCTGAGAGCCTCGCTAAGTATCTGAGGCTGGTTTTGAATCTGCAATCATCCCGTCTCAACCTCCCAAGTACTGGAATTACAGGTGGGCACCACCATGCCCAGCTCAGATTTAAATTTTTATATTCTTTTTATTTTTTAAAAAGTCAATCAAGGTCAATATCTATTCCTATGACCTATGGATTCTGAAAATCAGATCTAAGTCTATTTGTGCAAGTTCAGAGAAAAATCAGGGAACCTGTATCTTGGATGGTAAAATTATAGATTTTAATTTTCTTTGTGTTTATCTATGGTTTTAAATTGTTCTACAGAGGACAAGTATAATTAGTTTAATGAGTCATAACAACTCTGTGAGAAGCTGGAACCTAAAAGCCACAGTGTTGATGTCTCCACAATTTCTCATATAATAAGAGCTGGGCATTTCTTATGATTACTGCTAAACTCTGCACTTACCAACTATCTCTTTCACAGCAATGAGAATGCTGCTGTGGTATGCCAGGTGCTCTGCAGAAGAGAAAGAATGCCCAGACCTTATGCCAATCTACTAGGAAAAGTTAAACTCAACTCCTTATTGACATGTGATTGGCTAAGGTGAAATATTAAGGTAGCCTTTACCTTCTCAAGAGAAATAAAGTATAAAGCCAACTTTTCTTGGGCATAGTTCAGTCAAAAAAAATATATGTATATATATATACACACATATGTATATGTATATATATCTGGCATGAATTAGGTTGATTTTTATTTTAAGGATTCAAAAACTTGTCTAAGATAAAACAAAGAACACACACCCTATTAATAACAAAAAGCTATTCACCAGGCTGTGGTTCTATGTGGAATGGCAAACATGCATCGCCTACAGACATTAGCCTTGGGAAAGGGGAGGACCTTTCACTTCTACACCTCAAAGCAGTAAATGGACTGGGCATGGTGGTGCACACCTGTAATCCCAGTACTTGGGAGTCTGAGACAGGAGGATTGCAGGTTTGAGGCCAGCCTCAGCAACTCAGTGAGGCCATTAGCAACTTAAAGAATCTCCGTTTCAAAAAAAAAATAGGGCTGGGGGTGTAGCTTAGAGGTAGAGGGCCCCTGGGTTAAAATTCTTAATATAATAATAGAAAAATAAATGAGGTGATCCCATGTTTCACAATATCTTTCTGTGTACTCTGCATATATACTGAAAGTAATAAATACTGAAAATTAATTCTGACCTAAGTAGAAGAAAACAAGCAATTCCAAATCAAAGAATAGGTGAAGAGTTAAAGTGACCCTGAGAACTTGGCTGCTACTGCTTTTCAACTTCTTATTTTTTTGTAGTATTATTATTTTTAATGAACCTTGAAAAGAGATTGAGAAGAGAAGGAAGGTAGAGCAGGAGCACTAGGAAAGAAACTTCCTGAAAGGGTCCTGAGGTTTCCCTATGCCCTAGTTACCTATATTCTGATTAGGTTTCCATGGCTAGGAGAGCATGGCTTCTGGTTTGCCAGAGTCACAGGCAGCCAGGGCACTCCACTATCCAGGCACAGATGCCCCTCGCATGTTCTTGCTTCTTCACATCCTGTCCTAAATGTTACAGCTATATTACCCTAGCACGTCCTTACTCCTGTGTGAATACCCTTGACCTGTGTGAAGTCCCAGAGTATCAGATATAATACAACTGAAATTTTGTGACATCTGTTCAATGACTCTCTCCCCTGCTGGGCTATACCACCTGCGAGGATAGGGACTCTATGGTCTTTTTCTGCTCACCGAATCCTCTGCACTCACCACAGAGCTTAGGGTGGCATGGAAGCTCAGAGGGATTTCTGGAAGGATCTTCTCTGTGACTGTGACAAGACAACTAACCTGCACTTTCCCTTTTGTCTTTGTGTCCTGTATTTTAGCCTCTACCTCTGTTAACTGCCATCAATAATATGTATATATTGAGCACATTTCTGTTTTCAAAGCGTCCTAGTAGACAAATATTTGATTGTGATCCTGTTTGACATCACCTTCGATGGGGCTTAACTAAGGGGACAAGTGTAGAGAAAAGCCCAGAGGTAGGCTGGGCCTCTGCTTACCGGCACTTCAACTGACTGCATGGAGAGGTCACATGGCGGCTTCAGGGCCTTGGGCCTCGTGGCGTACCAGAAAGTGGTAAGTGCTGCAAAAGCTCCAAAGCCCATTAGCGTGTTGGTTGGGAGGGTGCGCACGTACTGCCGGATGTCAACCAGATCTGGCATTCGGAAATACTGGAACAATTCGTGGGCTTGCATGGTTCTGTGTTGGTGGTTCTCTGGGTTGAATTCTGTGAGAAGAGAAAAATGTCACGTTCATTATGGGGGATAAAACTCTTCTCCAGAACTCCCAAATTCTATATGGCTGGCCAGTCAAGGCACTGAGCCCACAGTCTAGTAGGTCTTTTCCTGTCAAATTTCATTTTTCCAAAAGCCCTTTAAATTTTATATTGTGTAAGTAAACAACAAACAATATCATGTATATGTAAGTAACAAAAACAGCAACAAAATCCCCTGCGTAATCTTGCTTTCATTAACAACATTAAAAGACTTTACTCAGCCAGGCATAGTGGCGTATGCCTGTAATCCCAGAACTGGGGAGGCTGAGATAGGAGGATTACAGGTTCAATTCCAGCTTTAGCAATTTAGCAAGGCACTCAGAAACTTAGTGAAATCCTGTTTCAAAATAAAAAATATAACTGGACTGGAGGTATAGCTCAGAGATAGAATATCCCTGGGTTCAATCCCCAGTACTACATACACAAGAAGAAATATTTTTACTCATGAAGAATTCTTGCCATAAATGCTCAAATAAGTAGTAGAGGTTTCTATTTTCTTTCCTGATATTGCATCTCTGTTCTCTTCCACCTAATCAAATACACCACACTCTCATTATCAAGGTTAATGTGGAGATGAGTGCAGGGGAACAAACAAGCCCAAACCACCTAAGGGCTATCAGTTGCTATTGCTTCCATGGATCTCAGAACGAGTTCCACAACTGGTTGAACAGACTCATCTAAATTGCAACATCTCTCTCACCTTGCTAGTACTCCTCATACCACACAGTGGCATAGAAATGCTGGGAAGCCCACAGCTGGCTGTTCTGATTAGCTCACTTCCTTTTATATCCCCCAAGATATTGTATCTAAAGTAGATGAATAAATTGTTGTGCATAAACTTTAAACCAAATACCAGATAGCTATAGAGACAGCAAAGTACTGAGAAAAAGTATTTAAGATTCTAGATCCTGGAACCAAATCATTCCTTTCCAGCATATTAGCTATATGATTTGGGATGTTACCTCTCTGTACCTCAGTTTCTTTCTTTATAAACAGAGATAAAAGAAAAAAACCCAGTGCCTATTTCATTAGGCTTTTATGACTACTAAAGGATTCACATAAAAAGTTCAGACTAGTACCATACACCAAAAGTACTCAAATGGTAGAGGTCATTATTTCCTCTACCTCTGTGATTAGTCTTGAGCACATAACAGTAAGTTACCCAGGTAAGAAAAAAACAATACTTGCCTACAGTTTACAAACAAAATTCAGAAGCCAAAACACAATGAAGAAAATTAGAGGAATAATTTGATATATATCAAAGACTCAAATTAATAGACAATTTGTATATAGATTTGTCTAAAAATAAATGTGCAGTACAAATAATATATGAGGATAATTCTAATTAGAAAATTATTGATGAATAATCATTCTGAAGTTTGACAGCAAAGAAAAAAAAATAATAGTAAATGAGCTGAAAGACTTTTCTCAAAAGCTCCCTGGCAATGCAACAAGTGTCCACATTTTTAAACTGTAAGTTCACATGGTATCTGTGAGCTACTTATTATAGATTCCTTTTTAATAGCTAGGTCACAAGACTAGAAAGATTTTTCTTTTTTTAAATATAGAAAGTCTCTGTTAAAATTTAAATATATGAAACATACATGTTAAAATATATGTCTATGTGTATGTGTATATATATATATATATTTCTATAGAGTAGCAGAGTATCAGGCTGCTTTTACTGACCAATAATACCAGAGGACCCACAGCATGCATTCACTTGACTCATTCAATCTTGGGCTATCAGGGCTCTAGGTAAAGACACACACACATACACACACACACACACACACACACACACACACACAATTACGAAGTTTAACATGAGAACAGATAAGCAAATGTCTTTAGGTCATAATTCTGGAGAGAAAGCACCAGCACTTACAAAACCACTCACCATCTGTGCCACCAACAGCTGACTGCTAGGTGACACCCACTGTAGAAACAGAAAAGGACAGCAAGGCTCGGGGTGGGGTGCCCCCCCCCCCAGGAGCTCAGCCGGCGCTTACCGCCTGCCAAGGTCTTTCAGGGCATTAGTCACATGCCGAGCCTACACTGCTGCCCACTGGGCTAAAGGTAACTAGCAGACAAAATCCATACTTGACTTCTCAGGAGAGCAGAGGGTGGAGGATGGGCCAATGGGGAGCTGGGAGCAGAGTCACCCCACTGCTCCACCCATGGGCAGGGACCAGCATCACCCAGCGTTGCTGCCAGTGCCAGGTCCGCAAACAGACACTGTTTTCTTTCTGCTCAGCTTCCCAATAAGACACAATAGGCATATTAAAAAAAAAAAAAAACATTGAAATATAGGGTGTTGGGTGATATATCTAACCGACACGAGATATTCCCACAAAGAAAAAGAGTGCCCAGAGCACACTCACAGCAGACTGATTCTAGATGAATGCGCAGGAATTGCGTTCCCACCACTTTGTGTATCTGAGCACTGAGGGTTTACAAGGCCCCATGCTAGGAGCTGAGAAGACCCACTGGCCTAAGCTGAGAGTGCTCATGACCAGGTCTGGGCTTTCAATGGGCTGAAGGGAAGGTACAAAATTAAACAAACAAGATCTGGCAAGTGGCAGAGAGGGCCTTGCTGAGGAAGGGGTGCATGCACTGAGACCTCAAGGATAAGCAGACATATCAAGTCCAGGATCTATTGGCACTGAGCGGGCAAACTGCACAAACTGCATTGCAACTCTACAAATACAACAACCTGAACAATCTAGTATGCAAACCTGCCTCACCCTTAAATCATTCCACCTCTGGTTGTCTTCATTACCCTACAGCACTTCAGGTCTGAATAGGAATTATCCACCCCTTACACACACACCCAGGTCCTTCTCTCTTCTCTCCCCAAAGTCCCTGAAGTAATTTCCATCAGATCTAGACTGTGTGAATTTGTAGGGGTTATTCAGCAGTATCATATCCCTGAATGAGAATATGAAACAATTTCTCTCTAAACAAACACAGCCATACACAAGGGATTAATTTGTCCATTTTAAACAGCAGTGGCCAAGCTACAGATTGCACTGTACTAAGAAAATTTATTAAGTTTTAGAAGAAAAACTTTTTTAAAAGCTTCAGAAAATAGCAAATTTAATAGCTTGCATGTAAGACCAGTTTATGAGATAATAATCTGTAATGCTAAGCATTTAAACCCAGCTATATTTCTACATTTAGTGGGTGATAATGACAAGCCACAAAAGTTTAATCCAATGCCTCTTAGCTGACAGCCAGGTTACAAGCTGCAAGCCAACTTTGTTGAGCAAATAAATTGGTTAATGTTGCACATACGGAAATTTTAATCTATGCATAAAGAACTAAGATAATACCTCATTTAGAGCCACATAAGAACAGCTCTTAAGTATAAAACTGACATTATAAATCTTTCCCCTTCTATTTACTTACCTTCTATTAAGAAAAAAAAGTATTGGAGTATTTAAAAATGGAGACATGCAAGCAAATGAGGCAATAAATAGCCTTTACATGCTGTATGTGAACATAAACACCATGCTTTAAGATTCAGTCTTAACAGGTCTCTAAGAAATATTAAGATTCATGTACCTGCTCATAAATGGTTAAAATACAGAGATATTGTATGTTCTCATTTCAATGGTGTTCTACTTGGAATTTTTATTCTTTCAAAAGCAAATTTCCATATCATCATCTAAGAAAGCTTATAGCCTAGGCACATAAATCATCCTGCTGTTTGCTAAGAATATGATTCAATTGGCTTAAAGGCTTAGTAACCAGTATTTCTCAGTGGGCAACACAAAAGTCTATTGACAGCTGGCTTCTCCTTCCTCCCCCTCCTTACAAAAAGCTGGGCCTTTTGAATTGCCTATTAAGTTCAGCCTAAAACTACAGAATGATAGGTAATATAACAATAGTCAGAGAAATCTAGCACAAGCCCACTGTAAAGAACCAGAGCAAAAGATGTCTTTAAATAGATGAGGTAGAAACAGAGGGAGGGGGCAGGGTAATAGAAACTGGATGGCATGGCTGTCAAAAAACTGATACACTAGCAGGGCGTGGTGGTGCACACTTGTAATCCCAGTATTTGGTAGGCTGAGACCGGAGGATCCCGGTTCGTGGTCAGCCTCAGCTCCTTAGTGAGGCCCTTCACAACTTAGTGAGACCCTGTTTCAAAATAAAGAATAAAATAGGACTGGGGATGTAGCTCGGAGGTAGAATACCCCTGAGTTCAATCCCTATTACTGCAAAAACAAACAAACAACAACAACAACAACAAAAAACCACACCTGATATCCTGATACTTATCTACCCAAACTTCGGACAGAATCACTAACAACACAATCAGCATTTATTCGGTGTTCTGGAGAGGTTTTCATGTCCTATGTCTTACTGGAACTTCACAATAGCACAATGATGATGAGGAAACCAGGGCCAGAGACTTAAAAGACTTCCCCAAGGTGTTTGTTAAGAATAGGACACTAAGCTGACTCTAAATCCAATCTACCCGAATGTCACTTAGCCTTTGCTGGGCCACTGACCTGTGCACTGAGAACGCCCTCATGATTACCAGTACAAGTCCTCTTCAGCCGGCCCTAGGCAAGGAACTATGAGTACAGGTTCTAAGGGTCCTTGCAGGAACACTGCATGGTGTAGAGACCCACATTTGAAATCCAACTAAACTCTCCATGTCTTACATAAAAGCTAGCATTTCTTCTATGACCCTGGCCTTTGCATATGTGGATTCACAGCCCACTGCACACAAGGTTCACCTCTTACCCTTGTTATGAAAAAGTGGCTCATAGCCAGAGGTGACTCACAAGGACATAATTCTCTTAGGACATATACATGCATGTGCACAGGCACACACACACACACACACACACACACACACACACACACATTTACTTACATTAGCATCTTATTTTCTTTTTGTCACTGATAAACCAGAAAACAGGTGCTCTGGATGCTTCTCTGCTTCTGAAGTTCTTCAAGCTGAGTAATAACAGTTTGACGGAATACTTCACTAAGAATGCAGACCTCAAAACAAACCCACATAAATAGCATCTTTTCCCTGGCAGAAGCAAATTAAGAAATCCTGACATCTTTCCTTAATGCAGCAAGCCAAGCTGGCAAGATGCTGCCATTCCTTGCTCCACCTCCTCCCCTTGTACAATAGGCTATTTACAGATGGCTGAAAGTGCCCCCTTTGTCCTGTACTAGCTGGGCAGAGCTCAGGCCTCCGGGAGGAACAAGAGAGCAGCAGCCAGGCCATTTGCTGTTCTTTCAGTTTCCACTCCAAAACTGTTGGATTCATGCTCCTTCACCCTGGCTGGCAAATTACCTAAAGCTAGATTTGTTTAAGCCATCGCCTCTTGAACCAAAAGCACACTCAGGCTGTCCCTAGAGAGAAAGAGGTACAGAAGCTCCAAAGAGATGCCAAGTCTCCCAGCTAGAGAGGAAGGCAGAGGTTGCTGCTCAAACTCCCTTCATGTAGGAATCCCTGACTCTGGTCACTGCCCTTGGCCCATCTCACCTTTGGCATGAGAAGAAAAGATCATTTGGGTAGCTATCTATGGCATCTCATGCACAAATAAACATGTGGTTGCATAGAGAATTAATTATTCCCGTCCACTTGTTTCCTTTCTTCTCAACTAAGTATAATAAACCTTAAAGGTGGATTTTTTTTTTTTTTTTTCGGTACTAGGGATTGAACCCAGGGGCGTTCTAACTCTGAGCTACACCCCTAGTCCTATTTTTATTCTTTATTTTGAAACAGGGTCTAAGTTGCGGAGGACCTCACTAAGTAGCCGTGAACCTGGATCCTCCCATCTCAGCCTCCCAAGTACTGGGATTGCAAGCGTGCACCACCACACCTGGCTCAAAGTGGTGGATTTTTAATATTCACTGAAGTCATCTATGAATTATCAATTCAATTTCCATGAAGAGTTAAAAAAAGAAAAAGAAACATAGCTGAGGGGTCCAGTTTTTATAAACTTGATTTTATAAAATATTCAAGTCAAGTTGAATACTTTTCTCTGCCCATCCCTCCTAAAGTTATCAGAGAAAGAATGAGACATAATGTTTTTAAAAGCAAGTGTAATATGATACTAATTTTTAACCAATAAAGTTAGGGCCATACCTCACCTGTTCAAATTGGCCACAAGTCATAACTATATTATATCTCCCTAATAAAAGACAAATGTAACATGTCCAATTTGAAAACATTAATTTTTAGAGATATAGATAAAATGTTCAGATATCTTCTTATGGTAGTTTCCATATTGATTAAATTCTATATAAGTCATCTGACAAACTAAATTACTTTAGAAATATTGCTTCTTAGCCGGGTGTGGTGGCGCACACTTGTAATTCCAGCATTCGGGAGGCTGAGACTGGAGAATCCAGGTTCGCGGCCAGCCTCAGCTACCTAGTGAGGCACTCCGTAACTTAGTGAGACCCTGTTTCGAAATAAAGAATAAAAAATAGGGCTAGGGGTGTAGCTCGGAGGTAGAATGACCCTGAGTTCAATCCCCAGTACTGCAAAAAAAGAAAAAAGAAAAGAAATATTGCTTCTTAACATTTTTCACTAATATTTTATTCAAATTCTTTGAATGTGCATCTTCAAACAATGTCTTGGGCATCTTTAAAGTTACTTGTTGAGGCACCTAATTTTCTGTGGAATGTCTTCACATTTTTCTCTTCCACTTAAGGTGTTTAAATTGAAGTTTTTTGGAAATCACAAATGCACCTACTACTGAAAAAATTCTCCTAAGTCACAAGAATATGTTCAAATATTAGGACTAAGACAGCTAAGAATTTTGTCCTATGGATCTACACTCATATAACTATGCCTCAAACTTGGTTGCTTAAGCTGATTTATAAAAACTTTTTATAACAATACCCAACACTTGCCTTTGTAAAGTCAAACTCCAAGAAACAACTACCCAGCTAGTGTTTAATTTCTTTGCCTTAGAAGAAGTCAAATTCAGCCGGGCATGGTGGCGCACGCTTGTAATCCCAGCATTTGGGAGGCTGAGACCAGAGGATCCGGGTTCTCGGCCAGCCTCAGCTACCTAGTGAGGCACTCCGCAATCTAGCGAGACCTGGTTTCAAAATAAAGAATAAAAAATAGGGCTGGGGGTATAGCTTGAAGGTAGAACGCCCCTGAGTTCCATCCTCAGTACCACAAAAAAAAAAAAAAAAAAAAAAAAAGAAGTCAAATTCAGTTATTTTACCTTTACAAGGACCCAAAAGCAGGACTGGCAGATATAGTTTCAGAACAAGATGCCTTCTGCACCAGATATTGTTCAAAGAAAGTGGCTGATAGCACATCCCATAATATGAGAGCCTTGGTAGATCTTAATATGAAGGGAGAGAAACCCCTCTTTATATTGAGACATAAGAATTGTTTCATATTTAGATTTGAGTACAAACTGAGTAAAACATGCAGGACTTGCATTCCTGAGATTTAAAAGTAAAATATGTACCTGGGAGGCTGAGACAGGAGGATTGAAGGTTCAAGACCAGCCCCAAAACTTAGCAAGACTCTCAGCAACCTAGCGAGTTCCTGTTTCAAAAAAAAAATAAAAAAGGGGCTGAGGGTGTAGCTCAGAGGTAGCATGCCCTAAAAAAAAGTAAAATATGTAGCATAAATACATACATACATAGAAGAGTGTATAACAAGATAGCAATAGTGCAAAAGAAATTGTGAGAGGGAGCATTCACTTTCAAGGAGCACTGCACAGAGCAGACCCATGTCAAGCTGGCCCTCAAGGCACAAGTGTAGTCTAAAAAAAAAATGAACTATACTTCATGCTAGAGGGATAGAAACAAGACTGCAAGAAGCAGCAACTCCCCACTCCAGTGCTAATACTGTGGACAGTCTCGAACAAATGACAGTTACAATGGTAAGCAAGGGGAAGGAAGATGTTCAGGGAAATCACTTGAGCTATGATGAAGAGCTGTTGTTTTTTAAGCATTTACCTCGTGTCAAGCACTGTGCTAAGCAATTACATATGACTTAAATATAGTACTCAAAATAACCTTTATTTACTGGATATTATTGCCTTCAATTCAAAGAGCAGGAAACTGCTTAGGAGCTAAATGTCCTGCCCTTGCTCCACACAAGAAAGGAGTAGAGCTCAAGTCAGAAGCCAAAATTCCTGGACCTCGAGAGCCAAGTGCTGTGACACAAGCACAGGGGATTTGAATCCAGAGGTGAAAGGTGACACTGGTAATGACAAGAAACCCCAATACAGAGTGCTTCAAAATGCCAAGATTTGAACCCAAGTGTCCATCAATGGAGGAAAGAATAAATGAAATGTGGTCTATACATACAATAGAAAATTATTTAGCCTTTCAGAGGAAGAAAATGAGGGTAAATGCCACAGCATGAGTGACATAGATGAACCCTGAAGACATTACACTAAGGGAAATAAGTCAAGCTAAGGCAAATATTGCATGATCTCACTTATACACAGCGCCTAGAATCAGCAAATTCATAGACAGAAAGTAGAACAGAGGTTAACAGGGGCTGGGGGGTGGGGGATGGAGGCATGAGAGTCATTGTGTCTGGTGGGCACAGGGTTTCTGTTTGGAATGATGAAAATTCTGGAACTAGATAGTGGTAACGTCATCCAACCTTGTGATTATATGCAATGTCATTGTGTAACTGTACACTTGAAAATAGTTAAAACAGGAAATTTTATGTTAGATTTATCTTACCTCAAGAAATATTCTCTACAATCTGTGCCCCTTCGGCATTTCCCCTCTCTCTCTGTCTCTTTCACCTACAACCCTCTTTTCCTGGTCCTGTTTTCTGATGTTCAAATCCTACCCAAACAGGCCAGAGGCCACTTTTTCTAAAAAAAATTCTTACATGATCTTTTCAGTGAGAAGCAACCAGTCCTCCCTCTGAACTAGCACTTCTCATATTATATTTATGGCGGATGACACCATATGTGGCTGCCTTTTCTCTCCCTGCCTGCCCTTGGTGCTTAACACAGGGCCCCAAACAGGTACTTAATGAGTATTTACCAATGGCCCTTTGGTAAATGAATGGCCCTTTGTGATTCTGATCATTTCTCCACTGTAAGCCCCTATAGGATGTATTTATGGAACAACAGCTCTCCAAAGAGGAAGGGGGCATTCAAAGCATTCTGAAATTTCAGTATTCTCTTTCCTCTCTTTTACCCTCCTCCCCTGCCCCCAGAGTTGCTGTGAATCCATGTACTAGAAGGGAAGTAAATAGTATCTCCCAGGTGATTTGGATGGTGGTGGAATCTAGCAAGACAACGACTTAAAGGCTATACAAGAATATTCTCTTGCCCCATTACCATGATGTTTTATTATATTTCTCAAATTGTTTCACTTATGTATAATGCCATCCCAAGAACTCTGTCAACACTAAGAGCAAGGGTCTTGTTCTCCTTAGAAGACATTGAGATGCATTTAGTCATATGATTGCTGATCAGTTAAAACACACAAAGGCTTTCCGCAGGGAGGGGAAGAGATCCCAACAGCAAATGCCTCAAGAAGGGCTGGAGGCCAGAGTGCCACCCCAGGGCGGGCCACCACAGCACAGGAGCTGGGGTGCCACGTGAGGACCTAGAGAAGAAGGTGCTCTGCAAACACTGAGGGAGCTGGGTGGGCAGGTCTCTGAAATGCAAGGAATGCTGGCACTAGGGCCTGTCCAACATGCTCCAGAGCAATAAACAAACACATAAACAATCCATATGGTTCTCATCCCTTCTCTCTAAACACAGACATACATAAAGAATGCCTACCTTGGATATCCAAGTTGGGACATACCTGATGAAGATGCACAGGTCATGTAAAAAGCCTTTGTGCAGGAAAGCAAGGTTAAATTTCAGTGAGACGTATTTAAGAGGGAAACTTGACTAAAAAAAATTCCTGAGAAGCAAGTTTATTCCATTTGTCTTCAAATACTGATTTAATACTGATCATGATTTCTGTCTAATGGTGTGACAAGACAGGAGTTTACTGACAAGAGCTAAAGAAGGGAGAGGGCTCAGAGAAAACAGCCAGCCTCAGTTGGTCCACTTGGCTTTCGCTGAGGGAGACAAGGAGACCTGTTTGGTGGGCCAGTCCAGATCTTCTGCAAAGCTTCTGTAGATAAAGCTTCCCACTCATGATCCGTATCTAATAGGGCATGATATTTCAGTTGACATTCTGCAAAGGGAAGAACCCTAATTATGTCTACAAGACTGCATGTTGAAGAACGTGACACCATGGTCTGAGACTATTAGGCAAGACAAGTACAGCCTGTTACTGTAAAAGCTAAAGAAGAAAATAAAATTCCTTTTGCCACTAATACAATCCAGGAGGAACAGATCCTCCATCTTACTGAACTGGGAAGAATCACAAAGTCAACCCTGAGGCAAGAGGCTCCATTGGAAGAAGGGAAGGACAGCCTTATCAGAAAGCAGACTCCACACTCTTCTACAATTGCCAGGGATGGACACCACCTAGGCAGGAGCCCTCTTCCACTGAGGGCCTGGGGTTTGTTTGAGAAACTGCATGCAGAGAAGGGACTTAAGTCCGGACAGGTGCTTTGTACAAAGCCAGTCTCTTCCAGTGGTGACTATGGAAAAAAACAGAAGAGAAGCATGGAAAGAATCCTATACTCAAATGCGAAAAGATCCCATTCCAGGTACTGGCCATGCCCCTGGTGGGCTGCACAACCATGAGTCACTCCTTTGCCTGTGTGGGCTTCAGAGGGGCTAAGAAAGAGGTGGGGGAAGAGGAGGACTACGTTCCTTCCATCACGAGTATCATGGTAGCATCTCCAGGACTCTGCAAGAGAAGGCAAAGGACAGCCAGGCAATTCAGACCTCAGAACTAAATCAACAGCATTCCACCTACACCCAAAAACCCTAGGTAAACAGTGACAAATGACAAAAATAATGTCAAAAGCCATTAATTTTATGTGGTGAGCCAACAGGTGTTTTTAAGTTCATATTACTACTATTTTATTATTCTTTATAGTTTATTCTTTCTTGTTTTTTATTGTGGTAAACATATAACTTAAAATTTGCCATATTAATCATTAATTGCATTTTTAAAATATTTCTCAAGATAAAGAAAATATAACTGGGTCAGACCCATTAATTTCCTTTTGTATTTATGTATTTCCCACTTGCTCCACAAAGGATTTAGGGTGGCAACCTATCCTTATTAAAGAATGACAGATGGGCTATAAATCCCTCCCAGAAAACACATCTAAGCTTTCACCTCCTACCTTGGGTTGGGCTCTGGTGGAGTCACAGACAAGCTATGTGAGCAACTTTCACCTAAACAGCCCCTTGGAAAAGGATCTCACTGAAAATACACAAACAATACTCTGAAAATTGCAGAGGATTAAAAAAAAACTCTCCTTAGTTCCTTGCACACAGATGGCTATTACTAGGAGAATAAAGCATTTACAATGTTTTCTCACCTTTGGCAGGTTTAGGCTATCAGTGAAGACAAACACCTGGGAGAGTTACTCCAACTATACCAGCTGGGGGGTGAAAAACTCCTGAGAGCTGTGCAAAGAGCCAATGGTAGAACCAGGCCAAATCTATACAGGCAGAGATAAGTGGGGGTGAGAAGACACCTAGACAGGCCAGACATGCTGGGAACAAAGAGGTGGGCAGGGCGGTGGGCAGGGCAATGGCTGGCAGTGTCACAAGGAAGGGCTGGAAGACTGTTTCCCAGGACGGCATGCTTGTCAAACGGCTATGGAAGAGCTGCCAGAGGCTCACCCTCACCCAGGTGTGTACAGTTCATAGAGGCGGCTACAGCTGATGGACCCGTCCAGGTCCTGTTGAGGCCTAGGCCAATGTGGGAGACAGAGAACAGACCCAGGCCTTGTCCTCAAGGAGACACGTGGCCCAGGAGCTCGCAGAGGTCGCAGCTATCAAGTATCAGTGACCTGGATAAGGACACAAGGTTGGGTAGAGTTACTTACACCTCTTAAAATAGATCAAGGTTTCAGAGTGACTGATGAACTAGAGAAATGGTTTAGCAGAATAGGTATGAGTACCAGACAGAACACAAAGACACCCAGGGAAAAGACCAGCTACTCACAATGTTGGAGAAGCCACTTTTGTGTGTTTATAGATAACTGCTATTACTTTAACTCCGTTTTGTCCTATTGCCTCAGATGTGGAATACAGTATTATAATATAGTAATTATAATATTAATTAATATACTCATAGATAAGCTCTAGATTATGATTTCCAACCTACTTTAATGCACCTGTGTCAATTTTGTTGAACTATTCACAGAATTGAAAACTTGGGACTTAATGGGCTAGAAAGCAGAAACAAGGCTGGGTGTGGTGGTGCATGCCTGTAATACCAGTACTTGGGAGGCTGAGACAGGAGGATTGTAGGTTCAAGGACAGCCTCAGTAACTTAGCAAGACACTCAACAACTTAGACCCTGTCTCAAAATATTAAGAGCTGAGGTTACAGCTCAGAGGTAGAATGCCCCTGGGTTCAATCCCCAGTACAGGGAGAAAAAAAAGGCAGAAATCTACAAAATATCTGCATGTGGTGAGGTCCCTCAGGACTGACTGAACAGAACCTTGAAAAAAAACAGGGCACTGTCCTTGTGGAAGGCCTCAATGGTGCTAGAAGAAGCAGCATGTGAAATACAGAAAAGGTTAACCAGGACTTTTGCTCACTGAATGGGGAGGGATAAAAGAGGTATTGGTGACACCATGGGACATGAGCTAAGATTACAGAGTTCAGGTAACCATCGGGAGAGGTGACTGGTCCTGAGGAAGCTAAAAACAAGACAGATCCAACAAGCTGTAGAAGATTATAGAAAAATGACAGGAAGAAAGAAAGGAGGGAGGAAGAAAGTAAGTGAATTGGCTTGGATATTACCTGCTTGAAATAAGTGACAGTTGTTTTGGGTCTCTACATTCCTTTTATGTTTTGATTAAATTTTTATTATGAAAATTTCCAGGTCTACTCAATAGTAGATATAGTATAATTAAACTTACCATATAATCTATTGCCCCAGCTTTAGCTTCAATCATAATCCATATTTTGCTAATATTATCTCATTATATCCATTAAAAAAAGATCTTAAAGTAAATCTCAAACATTCTGTCATTCAGGTGTGATACTTTTTTGTGTGTGCATAGTACTGGGGATTGAACCCAGGGGAATTCTATCTTTAAGCTACACTCCTGGTCCTTTTTATTTTTTGTTTTGAAACAGGGTTTCACTAGGTTGTTGAGAGTCTTACTGAATTGCTGAGGTCGTCCTCAAACCTGTGAACCTCCTGTCTCAGCCTCCCAATTAGATGACACTTCTGAGGCTCCAAACAGCTCTAGGATTCCACAGTTTAGGAAATCATTTGTGGGACAGTAAAACTGACAGCACACATACTGTCCTCTGCCAACTGCCCAAAGGTTTAAACAGAGGAAGCCAAGTGAAATATTGACTTGAAGCAGTCAACCTAGCATGATATTTAATTGTCATGCAAGAAAAGGTCTATATATTTAATTTGCAAATATTCATTGAGTATCCATTATATGCTAAGCACCAGCTCCAGCTAGGGGGAGATACAGCATTGAACAAAAGAAAAAATAAAATACTACCTACCTATCTTAGTGAGGCTTCCACATTTTCAAGTTTGGGGACCAAAAGTAAAACATATTCTGGATTTTACTGACTCCCCTAAAGTCAATATGGATCACGACATAGTTTTAGTGAGCAGTTTCAGTTTCTAGTCCCCTTTAGCTGACAAATTGAGTCATCTTTGAAAAAATGGCATTTAGAGCTCTCTTGTCATATTCGTGGCAGGGGAGTGAACTTTCTATTTCTCTAAACTTGTGATAACACAATCCAATCAGTAACAAATTAATTTGTGTCTAATATTCAAATGCCTTTGTTCATAAACTCTACACATATATAATCTACAAATATTTGCTGAACATCATAAAACACAAACATGAAATTAAAAGAAGGCAAAAAATAAACATCTGCAAAATATTCCTAATATTCCTATCCTGAACCCTAATAGATGGTCTAGCGGTCTCCTCCCCCAAGGTGAATGAACCACATTTTAGAGACTATCCCTCAGTATCCTGAGCACTACCTGCAGCCTCTATGGTCACCTGCCTGGCTGGAGTCTCTGTCAGCTGTCTCTTATGAACAAAAATGTATAAAACTTCTAACTGAAGCAGCCTACAAAGCTTGCCATGCCTAGGAGGCAGGATCACAGAGCCTGCCAAAGCCTGCCAAAACAGACAGTCACATCAGAGAGGGAGACAGAGATATTAAACATTCCCCAGGGGTGGAAAGAGACAAGCTGGAGACGGCAAGCACGGAGGGTCACCTGGACACATGTGAGAAGCCAAATGGACCAGGTCAACTGTTCTGGAAGAAGAATCAAGGCTGTGGGGGCCATACCGGGAAGTCTGTCCTGGGGACCCCGTGGCTTCAGCCTCTACCCCTAGGGCCAAGGATCTCCATCTTGCCTGAACTCTAGAGAGGTCTTATCATATCAAGCTGATCTCTGACACATCAGGAGAGAAAAATACAGACTGGCACTGTCTTGAGAGGCTAACTTATGACTCTGGGCTGCTTGGCCAAACCTTCTGCACTTCAGGTCCACCCTCTGGCAGGTCTTGGTTGGACTGCTTGACAGACAAGGTCCCTGCCTACTCCACATGCTAGGACACATCAGAAGCTTGCCTGAGGCATAATGTGCGTAACTGTCGTATAGAAGGAACAAAGAGCTATTGACCATTTTACTAGTGGCACAAAAACAAGGTACAGTTCCAAAGTAGGAATACCTGGTAAATGAGGACTATAGTACAGTTATGTAAGATTATCTAGAATTTGACACTAATCTCTTCTCCTCCCACATCCTGCAAAGCCCACAGCCACCTGCTTCTCAAGGTAACTGAAACTATACCAAAAGAAATCCTTCAGATATATTCCTACATTTACTCCAGTGAAGGCACACGTGTGGCCTAGAGATCTTCAATTCCTTGATCTTAACTATAAGATCTAAGCTTTGCAGGGAACAGACAAACCTGGAACAGTACAATGTATATTCTTATCAGAGGCTCTTTCTATGGGCCATCTGATGCTCTGGATATCACCTAGTCTTAATCAACCATTTGATAACATGAAGTGCTTATGAGCAGGAAGGCACTGTATTAAATGTTTCTGAGAATACAGAAATGACAATGGCTAGGGGAGTATGCCAACATTTTAATCACAGCTATGGGCTTGGCTGCTGGTGTGTTCCAGTAGAATGAATGTTAGGGAGCCCAGGGTGCCAGTGAGTGATGGAGTCAGAAAGGGGACCGTCACTTGAGGAAGAGTGTCTCTGAGGAATGTAGGTGGGATGAGGGGCATTGCAGATGGATGGGGTGGGCACACATGGCCTGGGCGGCCCTCCCAGGTCACCAGGTGGCCCGTGGGGCACCTAGACAGCTCACATACAGTCCTGGGGGATACAGACCCTTCGACCCTGTGCCACCAGTTTGCTTTCCAGAAGTCCCATGATGTGGTCTGGGAGAGGCAGGAAAACTACAGGTTGGAACCAGGCTGTAGAGACAGGCCCCCAACAGACAAGTGAATGAAAGACTTGGAGTCTTACAGTTTCTGCTCAGAAGAGGTTTGATTAGAGCTCTGCTTCAGAAAAACTGGCTATCCCCCTCATCCTCAACTCCTCCCCCTTCTTTTTTTTTAACTTTTATTTTTTTAACTAAAGTCTGTCACTGTCTAAACTACAGGTGACAGATTCCAGACTAGACTGGCACTGTCCTCAAAGGCTAACCTATCTAGTGATGCTGAGAATGGAAGGAAGAAATGGATGTATGTGTTGGTCAGTACTGTACAGAGAGTAGGTTAAAATAAGTGGAACCTGCTGACTGATGGGATTTCAGAAGATAAGTCAAGGACAACAGTGAGGGCCGGCCATTCCTCAGACAGGCCCAGGGCCCAGGAACAAGCACCCTGTTCTGGCCAGAGGGGATGGCAGGTTGTGAAACCCTGGCTTTGTCACCCATGTTCCTGCACCACAGTCTTGCATGGATAAGATGAGTGAGTGGGGCTGCTTGGAGCTGCTCTGAAGAGCCCCAAAGCAGCAAAGGAGAGAAAAGCAACGACTGAGATTGTGTGATCTGGGATTCTACCCATACCCGCCCCCTACACTTCAACCACTGTGGCTCTGCTCTTATTTATTTCATATCTTGGAGTTCTGCCTAAAATTTCACTGGAAAAAGAGGCCCATTACCACTAGATGATATCAAACCCTCAAAATGCACAATTCTATTCTTTCACCTATTACAAGTTTTCAATATGATCTAGTCTAGGCCAAGAGGGTCTGTTGCTAATAAACATGCCCCAAAATACACAGCAGAAAGCAAACTGTGTGCCGTGGGGAGCCAACCTCCTGCATATGTGAGCACTGCCCCACCATCAGGGCTAAGCCTGGGTCCCTGCTCCCAACTGGAATGTGCACTCTTTCCCCCACACACACAGGATACAATAATCCTGGATCCTGACTGTTCTCCAGGCTTCCAAGACCAAGTTCCAGGGCAGGCAAAGCCTTTCACTTTTTAATTCTCTAGAAAGTCACAGCTGTGTAGCAAATGATCCCATCACACACTAAACGAAGCTGAATCAAAATGTGTTGTCTCTTCCAGTACTTTGGTGGTTCAAAAAGGAAATTCAAGAAGCAATGACATGGGAAAAAGAGACACCCTTCCCCCCACAAACACACACACACACTCTATCCTGTCTTTCCACCAGCTGGATGACCTCGAACTGTCCAGGTCCTCCTGAACTGAGAATCCTTCTCACTAAAGGGCTAGCAGAGTTTAAGAACTAGGAGCACAGGCCTTGAAGCCAGACTGCTAAAGTCCAAATCCTGGTATGGCTAACTTAATCTCTGCAACTGTCCCTTTAATTTTTGTAAAGCATGGGTGAGAAAGAGTAGGATTTGTCTTTCCCAATTATTGAGGGGACCAATGACCCACCATATCTGAAGCACCAAAAATAGCATTTTGGCCTGTTAGCTGCTCTTGTCACCTCTCCTGTCCCTGAACTGGCCCTGTTCGGGCTGCAGCCACCACTCCTGCAGCAACCATGGCCCTGCTTCACAGTTGACAGCTGTGCCTCATGGGGGGAAATGAGTCCCTGCTGCAACTTTCTCTTGACTCTGCTTAATAAATGATGTTCAGGGCATTCTGAAGTTATGGATGTGAATATTTCTCCCACAACAAACCTGAGGGGGAATGCCAATTTCCATAGCAGCCCAAACTGTGCAAATAGACAGATAATACATTTATCAGAAGTCCCACACAGAATGAGAAAAAGGTCTAAGAGGTAACCCACATTTCCTACTCTAATGCCCTAACTTCTTTCAGTTTATCTTTTCAAACCATGAAATCCTTATTTCAACAGCTTTTAAGTAGAATACAATAGTCCACTAATTAATTTTCATTAATAAAAATCATTTTCAAATCATTGTTAACTTGAAGAGTTTTTAAGCAGAACATGCTTTAATTTTTAAAAGGTATATTTAATATAAGAAAGTTTGATAAGCTGTCTTAAGATAGTCATTCCTAAGTATCCAATAAGATGGGAGAAGTAAAGAAAGTAAAGCATATGCCATATAAGCATATAATGTGGTCACCATCAAAACCCTTTTAAAAAAATATGTAACAACATGGAAAAAAGTCTGTAGTACAACTTGGATAATTAAATTTCCAAAATTTTTTATCTTTTATTAACAATATAAGCTTTAGAATTTAAAAAATTTTGTTTAGGAATTAAAAAAAAAACTTTGGAGAAAATGCTTCAAAATGTTATAATAGTATTTAATTTCTGGAAGACCTTCATTTTTTATATTTCCTAAATTTTCTATCATAAGCATTGCTTTTATAATATGAAAAATAAATACAGCTCTTTGGGGGCAAATGATACTGAAAATTCTATTTAAACCTTAAAGACCAGCAAATAATTCATGAAGAAAACTAGTCCAGGCTCCAATGTGGAGCCATCAATTTTGAAATCTTAGCTTTAGAAGACAGCGAATATATTCTGAAGCAGATCATATAGGGAAGCAGAGCCCTTGCCCACCTCCAAGTTAGTTTCTATTCAAAGATAACATCCCTTCTAGCCAGCTACAAATCAAGGAAGGAGCTACCCTACTTTATCCCGCCCTCTGCTTGATTCCTCAAAGGTTACAACTGACTGAATAGTGTTGTCTCCAACACAGTTAAGAACTTGTAAATGTCAGGATGTAAATAGCAGAAAAATTAACATAACTCACTATGTGATAGCTTTCTTCTCTTCTCTTCTCTCCTCTCCCCACCCCCACCCCTCTTTTAATCTTGGGATTAAACAAAAATTTCTAATGAGTTGACACTCAGCATTTTATGAAGATGACCATCTCAGAGCAGCTGCCACAAACAAAAACTGCCTGTCTTCTAGTTCATAAAGTTCAGCTACAACTTCGAGGCTTGTGTGTCCTTAAAGTTCTCTGAAGCCCCTCCAAAGTACTAGCAAGTACTGGCAGCTTCAGACAGGCCCTGTTCACTGAGAATTCTTCTATAGGCATTAGTGTCAAAGGTACTTTATGATCTCAATATGTTTGTCTAAGTTGGACTGACGACCTTCAGTAAAAACTCTGACACCTTAATCTACCTCCTGACTGACTCCTGCCTGTCAGAATAAGGCTTAAGGAGTCTTTAGGATACCCATATCTTTGAGCTGCCATAAAGGAAATCCTTTTTGATTTTGTAGATAGGAGCTAGGCTTGCAGATTGCATTGTCCAAACAAGACTGCCCATAAAACATTACTAATGTATTCTAACTTAACAGAGTTTGGTTATAAGAGACAGTAAATACAAAGGAATAATGGACACCTGTTTTAACTGGTAAGCTTGCACAATAAATTCAAATAACCTTAAAAAATAAATAGTCTTCTAACATTACTGAGTACAAACACCTTGACATTACTAATATTCCTACAGTTTGCTCTTCGCAGAAAAGCAAAACTGGAAAGAGAGAAATCTACAGCTGTAAATGACAAGACAACCTGATCTTTCCCCAAGCCCCTCCCCTAAGCACATAACCATATTCCACAACACAGCCACATCAAAACTAAGGATGTTGTAAGACCTAGACATTAAGTATGACACTGTGGCATGCTAGTACACTTTCAGTTATCCCCAACTTGACTCAGAAGCAAAGAGGTAGCTATGAAAACTGCCAGTATGGTATAAATAGCCTGTCCCTACCTGTTGTCACATGTCACCAATTAAATGTTAAAATTTAAAAAACCCAGAGATGTCTTTTCAATCAGGCTACCTACAATAACAATACTGACAAAATATGAATAACAGAGACAGGAAGGAAATATGTCAAAATGCTTATAATTGTGGGGGAAGGATGATTTTTTTAAAAAAAGTCATCTCTACAGTAAATTCAGTAAACAGAGGACTTTAATATGCCTATACTATTTTAAGAAAAGAGTTATAATGTGTGCTGCTTTGAAAGATTTGCCTTTTCAAGTCACAGAACTTTAACTCAAGGGAAGATTTTAGTCCAATGCAATCTTTTCACAGAGGAGGAAGCAAGTCTTGGGCTCAGAAGGGCTTTTCCGTGCAGTGCCAAGACAAGAAAGAACACCTCCAGAGACCCTGGTCCTCCTTGTTTTCCACTGTATCACCCTGCACCGTCTCCAAACTAATGGGTTCCTTTTAAGCTCTGCTTTCTCAAGCCCACCTACTGTTGACCATCAATTCAAACTTTAAGGTTTGGCCAATATAACCCGCCATGTCCACCTGAAAAGAACCAGAATCAACCATAAGTTTTTGCTTGCTTGCTTCCTTATTTGTGTTAAGTCAATATTTCTTTTCATTGGGATAATTACTGATCGAATTGTAAGACGTGTGTCAGAAACTGATTTAACCAGTTTCTTTCGTGTAAATCAAAGGTCAGTAATCAAAAGGAAGAGTACTGCTAGACTACTTTGGATACTAATGAACCAAGAGGCAGCTCAGAAGTCTTAACCTGGGCACTTGAAGGGCACTTTTATAATGGTCATTGTTTATTAGGCTCTATAACCTTGAACTTGGGTGGCTGGAGAAACGGCTCGGACAATACAGGCTGATTAGCAGGAGCATCTGTCTCTGGATTCTAATCCACGCGTTCATTCACGTTACCTACCACCACTCGCCGTCAACTGTAAAGTGACAGATGTCATCTTTGCTGCCCAATTTCAGAAAGGCCACAGCGCCCTAAATCAATGGTCCCATCACAGTTGTGTGCAGCGGCTGTGAGCGCTCCTCTGGAGACACCGCGAGAATTTCTACTTACGGCAACCTGCTTCTGGTGCTGCCTCTGACCCTCGGGCGAGGGCTGCGCGTAGGGGCCACCATCATCCCGGGGCGCGGAGGCAGCCCGGCTCCGCGGCGACCCGGAGCCTACCACTGGGCAGGAGGGATGCCACCGGCCGGGAGATCGTGGTCCCGGCCGCCTCCTCGCACCTGGGCTGGGCGTCCTGCTGCCCGGCCAGGCGGGTCCCCGCCGCCCGCCGCGCCGACCAGGGGCCGGTACGGCGCGCGTCCCCCGGACTCCGCCGCGCACCAGCCCGCGCCCGCGCCCGCGCCGGCCTCGGGACCCGCGAGCCGGCAGCCCTGCTCCAGCCCAGGAAGCGGCCGCCGCTCGGGCTCGGGCGGCCTGGGAGCTCCCGCCGCCGAGGGAGGCGAGGCCACGGAGCAAAGGCCGGAAAAGCGGAACGTCCCGGGGAGCCCGCGGCCGGCGGATCTCGCATCCCCGCCGCCTCTGGGGCTCGGCCCGGGTGGGCGACCCCAGCCTCCTCCGAGACGCGGCCCCGCGCAGCGGCCACTCACCTCCTCCGCAGCCGAGCGCTCGCCGGCCGCTGTCACTGCAGTCCACTCCCGGCCCGCGCCCGCCCGGGTGTTATTTAAGGAGTCCCGGCGTGCTGCCTGCTGGCTGCGCCCCCTCCGCGGCCGCGGCCGAGCCCGGATCCAGTTAGTGCGCGAGCCGCCCCGCCCGCCCGCAGGCCCCGCCCCGCCCCGCCGCAGGCCCCGCCCCCGCCGCAGGCCCCGCCCCCGTCTGGGAAAGCGCGTGGCTGGCGGGTGGCGGGCCACTGCCGCTCCAGTCACCCAGGCTGCCCTCGGGTTTCACAACGAACTTGAGGACTGGCAAAGGGTAGGATGTAGTGCCTCAATCCCAAAGGCCGGCGACCCCTGAGGTCTGCGGTGCGGTGGAGCCCCGAGGAGCCCTGTCTCATCTTCCTTGCTCAGACACCTGACTTTCTGCTGCCAGGGGCCCTGGTAGCTAAAGAGATTCCCTTTTTCTTTGGCACTGACTGATGCGACCTGTTTTAGTCCCATGTCACCACGGTCCCCACACGGGGTTTCGCCACGGTCCCAGGCGGAGAAGACCTGTGCAGACTTCTGCAATGTTCGAGACGTGAAGCAACCATGGACAGTTCAGGCCATGGGATAGTCAGAGAAAAGAGACTAGGCATTGCTCTAGGGCAAGACTCACTGGTCCTGGGGGATTGGGTGGGGAGGTTGCCTGCCCTGCTGAACTTTGGCTGTGCAGTTTTTTGTTTGTTTTGCGATACTGGAGATTGAACCCAGGGACATTCTACCTTCGAGCTACACCCCCAGTCCTATTTTTTATTCTTTATTTTGAAACAGGGAGTCACTAAGTTGCAGAGAGCCTCACTGAGTAGCTGAGGCTGGCTACTCTGGTCTCAGCCTCCCAAATGCTGGGATTACAAGCATGCACCACCACTTCCGCTTGGCTGTGCAGTTTTGTGGGATTCCACGTGGTGGCCTTTTGGGGGCTTTCAGAGACCTATGCAACTGCTTTCCAGCTCACATCCCAAATGTTAGTTTTCCTCTTGGCACCTGAGGCCTGCAGTATCCTCAATTTCTTAGTAGTCGTCCAGTTGCAGTGGTGCTTGTGCCCAGCGTAGGGTGGAAGTCTGTTGTTTAATATTGATTTGAATTTGACAGATGGGAAGAATTGTTCAAGAAACATCTCTGATAAAACAAATACCCCATACGGGGTGCTTGATAAGGATGCTGCTAGATACACTTCCCAGGAATGACACTATTTAATCTTCACAAAACCCCGTGAGTAGTCCTATTACTATTCCCCTTTTTCAGAAGAGGCAACTGAGGCACAAAGGCTAAATGCTCATGATGTGATGGCAAGACTGGGAATTCAAAATAGTCTCCCTCCTTGAAACCAGAGAACTACAGTAATATATGCATACCCATGGAATCAACCCAGGTGTCCATCAACAGATGAATGGATCACAAAACTGTGGGAAATACACACAATAGAAATCTACTCAGCAATAAAGAAGAGAAAATAATGTCGTTTGGCCGGGCGTGGTGGCGCACGCTTGTAATCCCAGCATTCGGGAGGCTGAGACCGGAGGATCCCGGTTCGAGGCCAGCCTCAGCTACCTAGTGAGGCACTCCGAAACTTAGTGAGACTCGGTTTTAAAATAAAGAATAAAAAATAGGGCTGGGGATATAGCTCGAAGGTAGAATGCCCCCGAGTTCAATCCCCAGTTCCGCCAAAAAATAAAATAAAAAATAAAAAAATAATGTCTTTTGCAAGAAAATGGAAGGACCTGGAGAACATTATGTTAAGTGAGATGAGCCAGTCACAGAAAGTGAAGGGAAATGTTTTCTTTAATATGCGCAAGCTAAGGAGTAACTGGGATATCAGAAAGACTCCAGATAACAGAGAAGAAACCTCAGTGGAGTCAGGGAAGTGGTCTAAGGGAAGGGGAGGGGGAAGACAGGTTCATTATTGAAAATATTAACATCGACTGTGTGTGCATATGTGAAAATCCCAATATCAGTCTCAGTCCTCATATGAGAAGGGGGGAGACAGGGAGGTCGGGGGGGGCACCAATCCTGGGTGCATATTATGTCAATGTCAACATAATTTACATTATGATGTGAGACAATAATGCACCAATAAAAGCACATTTAAAAAATAAAATAGATCAGACACAGAACGGCAATTATCACATGCTCTCCCTTATATGGAATCTAAAAAAGGTCAAACTCGGAAGTGAAGTGTAGAATGATGATTAATAGAGGCTGGGGATGGTGGGCAGGAAAACTGGAAGTGTTGGTTAAAGGGTACAGAATAATATGTAAGAAGACTAAATTATGGTAATGTATTGCATAGAAGGGTGACTATAGTTAATAATAAAGTGTCATATATTTAAAAAAATACTCTACCTCCAAAGCATGCTCATAAGAACCATGTGATTACACTGAAGTTTACACTCTAGTCAGTGTGTGCTTCCTCCAGGTTCATGCATACAGAATTTGGCTCCAGCAAAAGTGTGCTCCAGCAAATCATATCTCTAAGACTTTTCCTGTGTGTCTCTCGCTTTTCCAGAACACCCAAGGGTGGCCGCTGGATTTGTTTCCTCCCACCGTGTGCTCAGGATCTAGTGGCAATGTGAGCAACCCACACACTGGCAGCTTCTGTAACAGCTCTGTTCTTATCTTCTCTGGGATCTGTGTCTTCCAGATCTTCACTCTCCTGTTTAAAAGAAAACATAGACTCCACATTCATTTCTATTGGGTTCCACTGGGCTAATCCCTGGTTTCTTTATTCAGGCCTCTTTGTTCTACCCCTAGTTTCATCATTTGTCCTTTTCCTTCTTCTCCAACTAGTCCTTCGGGCTCAAGCATTCCTGGGGCACTTTTCAGGTACTGTGGAGTGTTATGCACCCCACGGGTGTGTAACAAAGTAAGTGGCTTCAGCTACAGAAACTTATTGTCTCACAGATATAGATAGAAACTAGATATACAGAATTAGGGTGTGGGCAGGGTTGGCTTCTTTTCTTTCTTTTTTTTTTTTTTGCGGTACTGGGGATTGAACTCAGAGGCATTCTACCTCCGAGCTATACCCCCAGCCCTATTTTTTATTCTTTATTTTGAAACAGGGTCTCACTAAGTTGCGGAGGGCCTCACTAGGTAGCTGAGGCTGGCCACGAACCTGGATCCTCCAGTCTCAGCCTCCCAAATGCTGGGATTACAAGTGTGTGCCACCACACCTGGCTGTAGAGTTGGCTTCTTCTAAAGAATATAAGAAAGAATCTGCTCCAGGTCTTTCTCTTTGACTTGCAAACAGCTGTCTTCTCCCATTAACTCTTCACATCATCTTCCCTCTGCAAAGCAGGTGCCTAAGTTTCCCCTTTTATAAGGACATCATTGATATTGCATTAGGGCCCACCTGAATGACTTCATTTTAACTTGATTGCCTCTGTAAAGGCAATCCAGAATAAAGTCACATTCTGAGGTATGTGAATATGTGAATTGGGGACACATTTCATTCCATAATGTGTGGACAGTTGTCACTCTCTGTCTCAACTCATCTCTTCCCGTTCTTAGAAATGTTTCTCTCAAACTGGGTGCCTCTCCCTGGGCTCTAACCCTTAATGCAAGTGATTTGCAGCTTTAGGGAGAGAAATGCAGGTGACCTGGAATGTGATGTGTTTCTACTCTCTCTGGAAGAAGCTGCTGTGTGACACTGGGAAGCAACTTCACTCCATAGAACTGCAGATTTTCCATCTGGAAATAAAAGGGTTGGAATAAATAGTCTCTCGGATCCCTTTCAGGCTTTCAGTGCCAACATGCACGCAAACCTAACATTTCCAAAAGTTCTACAGTTGTTGTGGTTGTCCTATGGCCATGAGATAAAGACTTTGATGGGAGGAAGCATTGCACAGTGGATAGGGCAAATCTGCATTAAGCACCATTTTATCCTCTGTAAAACAAGAATAATATAATACCTACTTAGAATGGTGTTCCAAGGACTGACAGCCCATGCCCTCAGCATTCTCATCAAATGAAGTTTCCAAGCTCCATAGTTGAATGTTCCATTTTGCAAAATAAGGAGAAGAAACCAGTCTTAGCCCTCTTTTCTAATTTGTTTTTTACCAAACATCCCTCTAGCCAAGTGCATATGAGCCAACTGGGTGTTTCTTAATGGAAATTTGAGTCCTTTTTCAGTTGTGCTAGCTTCTATTATATTTTGACCTGACTTCGATTTTTGTGGCAAAGGTCTACTGTGGTGGTGCACCCAGTATTTGGGAGGCTGAGATAGGAGGATCTCAGGTTTGAGGCCAGCCTCAGAATGTAGTGAGACTCTCAGGAACCTAGCAAGAGCCTGTTTCAAAACAAAAAAATTAAAAAAAAAAGGTCTGGGGGTATAACTCAGAGGTAGAATGCCTCTGGATCCAATCCCCAGTACTACACACACACACACACACACACACACACACACACACACACACACACAATTGTGGCTTATTTCTGCTAGATTCAAATCTACTGGTCAGTTTTCTAGAGAAACTAAAAAGATTCTACATCCTTTTAAGGACAAACTGATTGGCATATTGACCGTGGCATTGTCTCAAAAGTTTCCATTTATGATTGTCAACTACAAAGCTGTGATTATCATTGATCTTCTACATCTATTGCTTTTGCACATGACCATCTGAAGTATGGTCACATCCATTAATAATAGTCAATGTAGTTTTAATTTCAGACCCTGGCAACTGGATGGTTAAGGGAAGGGTTGGCATCAGTGCTTGAAGCTCAATCTGTTTCTAGGATCTGTCTTTATCAGGGCATGTATCCCTGTCATGTACATTAGACATGTGTCACCCCACCCAAGAAACTGCAAGAGTTTGCAGGGCAGGCACTGTGTCCCAGGAATCCTCATGAACGTTCACATCCTACCCCTTCTCATTCCACTGCAGGTCCTAGCATCGTAGCTACACATAGTAGGAACTCAGTTGTTTAATTGGACATTTTTCAGAATATTCACATGTGACCAGTGCCAACCAATGGTGGATCTAGGTTTTGTGGAGCCTGAAGCTTATATACTTTGGGGGGACCTCTTTAAGAAAATTACAAAGTTGATTTTCCCAGGTGTTCGAGTTAGTGTCCAGAGGTTTTTTTTTGGGGGGGGGGTTGTTTTTTTGGTTTTTTGTTTTTCAGTACTGATGATTGAACTCAGGGGCATTCTACCTCCGAGCTATACCCCCAGCCCTACTTTTCAGTCTTTATTTTTGAAACAGGGTCTCACTAAGTTGTGGAGTGCCTCACTAGGTAGCTGAGGCTGGTTGCGAACCCGGATCCTCCTGTCTCAGCCTCCCAAATGCTGGGATTACAAACGTGTGCCACCATGCCCGGCTAGCGTCCAGTTTTATTCTATTGCTTTTTACTTTTTTTTTTTTAACGTTGCAATCCCACAACCTACGAAGTCTGCTCTGGCCCCGAAGAAAGACTCCAAGAAGACGGTAACCAAGGGGCAGAAGAAGAACGGCAAGAAGCGTAAGCGCAGCCGCAAGGAGAGCTCTACTCCATGTATCTGTACAAGGTGCTCAAGCAGGTGCACCCCGACACCGGCATCTCCTCCAAGGCCATGGGCATCATGAACTCCTTCGTCAAAGACATCTTCCAGCGCATTGCCGGCGAGGCGTCTCGCCTGGCGCACTACAACAAGCGCTCGACCATCACGTCCCGGGGAGATCCAGACGGCCTGCACCTGCTTCTGCCCGGGGAGCTGGCCAAGCACGCCGTGTCCGAGGGCACCAAAGCCGTCACCAAATATACCAGCTCCAAGTGAGTTCGCCAAGGGAGAGAGAAGAATGTGGAGAAGAAATGAATGCATAAAGTAACTGAAATATGAATCTGTCCATAGAAGTTATGAAATATGAAAAGGCTGAACCTCTGGGAATGACTGACTAGTGTGTATATTCAACTCAAATCCAACCCATCCTGTCATCAAATCATCAAACGGAGATTATACCTAAGTGAAAGAGATTAAACAAGGTGTATTAGATTTTTTGGTTTGATTTATACAAATAAGATGCACTGCTCTCATAGGCCTAGTTACTGGGAATTCGTTATTTACCATGTACTATCTCTGCTGTAAGCCTGAATGAGAGGATGACAGAAAGTCTGTAAATGAAATAATGAAATATAATGATTAGTAAATCATTAATAAAATCATTAATAAAATAAATCATGAATAAAATCTGTAGCGAACTGGAAAAAAAGAGAAAATTACAAGTTTGAATTTAAAAAGTGAATGTATCTTTTGAATAACAACAGAAATCACAGTAAAATGTGATTTTAAAAAGTTTGTGCTTTCTGGGGCCCCTAGTCTAAGGGAAGGAACAGAATGTTGCCCATATAATTGTACCATGAATTTCAAAAAATCCAGAGAAATAACCTAAAAATTTTAAATTATTTTTTCTACATCTATAATAAGTTTTTCCCTCCCTATGTTTTGGGCTGCATACTCATTAATTGTCCTTCCTATGTGTTTTTTTAATAAGCTAATTTTTTAGAAAAGTGCTTAACTTTAGAAAGATAACAGTGTTCTCATAAACCCAGCAGCCAGTTTCCATCCTAATCAACATCTTACATTTGCAGGGTACATTTGTTACAATTAGTTCAACAGTATCCATACATTTCTTTTTTTTTTTTTTTTTTTTTTTTGCAGTACTGGGGATTGAACCCAGGGGCGTTCTACCTCTGAGGTATACCCCCAGCCCTATTTTTTATTCTTTATTTTGAAACCAGGTCTCACTGAGTTGTGAAGGGCCTCACTAGGTAGCTGAGCCTGGCCTTGAACCCGGATCCTCCGGTCTCAGCCTCCCGAATGCTGGGATTACAAGCGTGCGCCACCACGGCCAGCTAGTATCCATACATTTCTATAACTAAAATTCATCAGTTGTTCAGATCTCCTTAACTTCGGTTCCAGGACCCAACCAGGGTACCACTTTACATTTAGTTGTCATGCCTCCTTGGGCTCCTCTTGGCTGGTGCACTTTCTCAGATTATCTTTGTATTTTAGGACATTGAGAGTTTTGAGAAATAGTAGTCATGTATTTTGCAAAATGTCCTTCTGTTGACATTTGTCTAATGTTTTTCTTATGATTAGATTGAATTATGGATTTGGGGAAAAAAGGTCATATGTGACTTTTTTTTTTTAATGTTGCTGGGGATCAAACCCAGGGTCTCTTGCATGTTAGACAAGTACTCTAGCGCTTAGCTATACCCCCATCCCTATATGACATTTTTATAATATGATTTTTTTTTTTCGCGGTACTGGGGATTGAACTCAGGGGCATTCTACTTCCGAGCTATACCCCCAGCCCTACTTTTTTATTCTTTATTTTGAAACCGAGTCTCACTAAGTTGCAGAGTGCCTCACTAGGTAGCTGAGGCTGGCCCCGAACTCGGATCCTCTGGTCTCAGCCTCCCGAATGCTGGAATAACAAGTGTTGTAATATGATTTTTATATGGAGAATAGGAAAAAAAATCTTTCCTCCATCTTATTTGATGGAATTCTTTGAACTGAAAGTTTTGTTTTGTTTTGATACTAGGGATTGAACCCAGGGGCATTCTACCTATGAGAACAGCCCTATTTTATTTTTTTGTTTTTGAAACAGGGTCTCACTAAGTTGTCGAGGGCCTCACTAAGTTGCCGAGGCTGGCCTGTAACCTACGATCCTCGTGTCTCAGCCTCCCAAGCACTGGGATTACAGGCATGCATCATCATGGTGAGAATGAAATCTATTGTTTTCCATTTTAAAGGAAAGCTGATTGGAAGAATTTTCAGTGATGCATCTTCTGGGTATCTGACCACATACTTCCAGATGCATTAGGACAGATTGATATGGAGACATGATCTCTGGTCTTTAACCTCCTCTCAAGAAGCTAGATAAGTTGGCAGAGTGTGTGGAGTAGTCCCGAAAGCATTCCTGTCAATGCAAATTCTATCAATATAGAATTTACAACCCCAAGAAATGTATGTCCAACACTACTTCCCCTTAGTTGGGTTCCAAAAGTGACCTCAGCACCACCAACCAAGGGGATAATAACAGAAAAAAAATGGAATAGTGATGACTATATCAGCTGACAGTAGATAAATTGTCTTTTACAAAGTTTGTAGAAATGTTTATATGAGCACATTACTAAGGCCCCTCCCTAAATCTCAGAAGGGGCTTCTGTAAGGGAGGGGTCCTGAAAATTCAGCTATGCTAGCCTCACAGTTACTACTCCAGTTGGTCAATCTTTTCATACCATTATTGTGTCACTGTTTGGACTTGCTACTACAACTCTCTTGGACTTCCAGCAGTGGAGAGAACCGGGTGTTTTCATCAAACCAATACTGTTCTTTAACTACTTCTAGCTATCAGGTGGTCTTCAGCGTCTCTAGTTACACCACAGTCCTCCCTTTACCCATACTTTTTTCATTTTTTCATGCACTTGGGCTGCTGGCTTCATTGACTTTATGAGGGAGAGCTGGTCTGCAGCCTCCTTGGCAGTAACCTTCCTGGATATTGCCTCTTCCTTCTGGGTCCGAGTCCACCAGCTATCTTAGCCTTGCTGTCCAGACCCTCTCCTGGCATTGCTATTCTGCAAAATAATCAGCAATGCAGAGCTGTTAATGAGCTCAGGACTTCTAAACCCCAACCTGCACCTCCAAAGCACTCTGCTTCCTGTTTCTTGAGGCAGTGTGAAGATTTTATTCAATATCAAAAAAAGATTATAAGTACTCTGTCTTTCCCACTGATCTAGAGTCTCATCATTCTAAACCAGTACAATTCCAACTTTTTCCAAAGTCTTCTAAAGCTTCCTACAGAATCCATACCTGCTTTTCTCATCAACCAGTGTGTCTGTCATTTATCTCTCCAGCTAGATGGAAGGATCTGCAGGTTAAGAGCCAAGAGTATAGGGTCAAATTGCTTGGATTAAAATTCTAGCACATACCAGTTATAGACCTAGGGCAAGTAACTCTCAAATCCCTACCTTTTTTTTTTTTTTTAAATCTGCCAAGTGAGTATAAAACCATATTGCATCAAATCTAAATCACAGTAAATTATAAGATGCAGTTTGTTTTCTGTATGCCCAAGAAAGAAAAAAATGCTGCTCATTTTCATTGCAGTACATAATCAGTTGAAGATGTACCTTGTATCAATTAGCTCTTGCTGTATAACAAATCACACTAGAACTTAGTGGCCTAAAACAATAGTCATTTATTAGATCATCATTTTGTGGTTGGGCTTTTGGACTGGGTTCAGCTAGGTGGTTCCTCTGCTGGTCTCTCCTGGACCCTCTCCTGCAGATAATGGCCAATGAATGGATCATCTGGGACTGAATATTCTGGAATGGTCTTACGCACATACTTAATAGTTGACAGACTATTTGCTGAGGTTTCTTGTTTCTCCACACAGCCAACCCAACAAGCTAGTTCAAGCACATTCAAATACTGTCTCAGGGCTTCAAACCCAGTAAAGAGTGCAAATCTCAATGTGCAATTGCTTTTCAAACCTCTGCTTACATCATGTTTGCTGTATCTCTGCTGGCCAAAACAAGTGACATCATCACATCCAAAATCAATCTCAGAAAGGACTATCTAGGCAGATAGATACAAGGAAGGGGATTTATGGCAACTACTTTGCAAATAGTTTATCACATCCTGATTCCATTGATGTTAAAGTATGAAAACAATTTCACCTAAGATCACATAGAATGTGGGAGTTATGCTAACCTCAAAGGCTTGCTTTGTGAGATAATGTATGTAAAGCACTTAATACAGTGCTTTGTCTGTAGTGAATGCTATATAAATACAATTGCTATTAATTTTGATTTGGGAAGCCTTGTTTTTAATTCAGGTAGTGGGGATTGAACCCAGGTACATTCTACCTCCAAGTTACACTCCCAGGCTTATTTTTTGTATTATTTATTTTGAAACAGGGTCTCACTAAGTTGCAGATGCTGGCTGTGAACCCACGATCTTTCTGTCTCAGTCTCCCAAGTACTGGGATTACAAGCATGTGCCACCACACCCACAATCGTGCACCATCACATCCAGCTTGGGAAGCCTTTGAATCTATATATCTTTCTACCTGAAACCTGGTAAATTCCTATTCATCCTTCCAAGCCTAACTGAGACATCACTTTCCCCAGAACATGCACACACAGTTTGTTGTTCCAAGAGCTGTGCTGGCATGGACTTGAGACACATTGCCTTTGTTCTGGCAGGTTGTCATTTGCATTCTTCTACAACTGTGGGCCTGGCTTTGGGCTTGCTGACAGCAGATATTCTGTGTCTAGACACCTTCCACCCCCAAACCAATACAGAGCCTGGAGCTTGATGCATGTTTATTTAATTGAACTGACAAGTCACCTCCAATAGAACTGCTTCTCACTCCCCTAGGTATAATCGCTCTTCCCCTGGGAGTGCTCTTGCAGCTCTTTATCATGTTTCTAGTGTAGGACATGTCACACTGAATTTTGGCTACATGTTTGTATAACATGCACACATTTGAAATGAGTCTTACTCTACTTTATGTCACACAAAGCTCCATAGCATCCTGCCTAGTGGCAGCAGTGAATACTGTATAAACATCTGTTAAATGAATAAAAACAAAGTTTTCAATCTCTATGTTCTGCCCAAGAAGGTCTGTGACTTAGAACTCCAAAGTAGAATTGTATTTAGTACTTAATCTATCAATGGTGTTTCTTATTCTGATCCTAGGGTCTGAGCTCTGCTGGTTTCCATCTCCTTTTCAGATCACAACAAAGCTCCATCTCCAAGTACTTGCAAGAGAATAATTATAGGCCAGTTTCCTGTCCCTAACACTCCCCTAACACACACACACACACACACACACACACACACACACACACACACACACAGTTTCTATGAGTGGAATGCCCATTTATAAATACAATGGAGAGCATAGAACTAGATCCATTTGTCACCCTATGTCCCTGGGAGCAGGACATCAGTACCTCCTGAAGTTGGTATATCAGCTCAGGGGATATTGAAGTGGGTGAGCTGAGTGACTACAACCTTCCTACATCTCCACTCTCACCCTACTCCTCTTTTTCTCTCACACCAAGCAAATGACAATACAATGCCTGCATGTGGCCATGAACCCACATCAGAGTCTTTGGGAGTTATGGACCACCATGGGAATCTGATGAAAGATACAGATCTTCACTTCATAAACATTTCCCATATGCACTATATGAATTTCTTTGGGTCTCTAATCAAGAGCTCCTGGTAAAATAGGAAGTACTAGATTTGAGACAGGAGGATCATAGGTTCGAGGACAGCCTCAGCAATTGGTGAGACCCTATTTTGAAATAAAAATAAAAGAGGATTGACGGTGTAGCTTGGAGGTAGAATGCTCCTGGGTTCAATCCCTAGTACCACGAAAGAAAGAAAGAAAGAAGGAAAGAAAGAAAGAAAGAGAAATTAAGAAAAAGATCCATGTCAGAGTCCTGATTCCTGATTCTACCCATTCCTAGTTTTGTGACTAGTTTCTCTGAGCCTCAATTTTCACATCTGAAACGGAAGTATAATAATATCCAGCATTGCAGGTTGTAAGGGGCCTGCCACAGAATAGGTCCTTGGTTCTAACTCCTTCTTCCTGGCCTTCAAGATATGTTGTAACCATCTGTAAGGGCATGGTGCTAAGAGTTTGACACATGTAGTCAGGGGTTGGAGTTTCATTCTAAGTTTAGGTCTTTATGTATTCACTTAAAATATTTATTAAGTATACTATATGCTCGCCACACCATAGTTCAGGGTATGCAGGTGTGTGTGTGTGTGTGTGTGTGTGTGTGTGTGTGTGTGTGTGTGTACATGTGAATATGTGTATATACCTGGCCCTGGACATGCAAGGTATGGGTTTGAATAAATATGGGACCTCAGAGAACTCACAGTGTGATAACCTACCGCCAGTCTATCCCTAGGGTACAGTCTCTCCTGAGATTTTTAGAACAAAACATTCTACCTAATTAATCCACTAAAAAGACATGATATTAATGATGCCTACATTGGGTCAAGTAATCAAAGTCACAATTATCTGGCACCCACATGTCTCTATGCATACATATTCTCTTTCTTGACTGCTAAATTCAAAGCCAAAAGTGGGGATCAGGGTTATTCTTGGGTAGTCAAAATTAAGTGCAACATCTTCAAACTGAATATACTTAATACAAATTGTTATGAAATTAGTTCAATATGGTGAATATCAATGTTCACACTGGCTGAATAAAATTATTCATAATATTGCATTCTACATAGCTAGTTTACTAAAATGTGTTTGGAGGACACTTATTTTGTATTGGGCTAAACATACTGATTTTTTAATACTTGCCAGACTATTCTTTAGAATAGTTCTCCATTTGATATGTAGGCAGCTCATGGTGTTTTGGACATTTGGACTCACTTTGGGGGACATCTGTATGCCTCTGCTCTCAGGACCTTTTCTTCAAAATAAAAATAAAAGAGAACTGATGGTGTAGCTTGGAGGTAGAATGCTCCTGGGTTCAATCCCTAGTCTTCCAGCCTGGCAGTACATTGCCAGTGTATTGCAATGTGTACTGAGTGTACAGAGCTTCTACTTTGCCCCAATCCTGACTTGGTATTTATTTATATAATTTTTATGTGTGTGTGTGTGTGTGTGTGTGTGGTTCTGGGGATTGAATCCAGGGGCATTTTATCTCTGAGATACACCCCTAGACTTATTTATTTATTTATTTATTTATTTATTTATTTATTTTTGAAACAGTCTCACTAAGTTGCTCAGAGCCTTGCTAAGTTGCTGAAGCTGGCCCCCAACCTGTGATCCTCCTGTTTCAACCTCCTGGGTACTGTGATTACAGGCCTGCACCATCACGCCCGACTGAGATATTGTAGTTAGATAATTGTCGCTTTCCAGAATCTCCGTCTCATTGGTGTCATTCCTAATAAGGCACCACATGCCATAAGTTTCCATACTTTGTACATTAAATACAAAAAATTATTTGGTAAGACAATTCTAATGTGTTCCATTCTATCTTTAACATTCCAGGATTTAGTTACTTTAAAGTCAGATTGACTATAAAAGGTCTTAAATTTCAAGGTAAAGCATTTGAGTGACATATTTATTCATGCAACAAATACATATTGAACATTACTCATGTCATTTAAGCCCAAAAACGTGCTAGGCTTCAAAGATATACCAAGTAAACAAGAAAAGCCCTTACCATTATATGAGCGATTTAGAATGAGATCTTACATTCTAGCAAGTGGGGGAGGGAGGCTAAAGATACAACTATATGATAATATAAGGTGGTGCTATGGACTATAAAGAAAAGTAAAGCAGGTGAGAGGAATTGCCAGGAACAGGAGAGAGACACTCTTTATACAGGCTGGCTGGCTGGACTCTCAAGGACGGGAAAGAGATTTTGGGCAGAGATTTAAATGAAGGGAGGGATCAAGTTTCATCGAGATAAAAAGAAAAATGATCCAAGCAGAGGGATTAAATAAATGACAGTGCAAAGACCTCAAGGTGGTACATTTAAGGAAGAACTGATGAGGTAGAAGAGAAGGAATAAAATTTAGGTAGGAAGGAGACACTGGGAGGAAAAGGAAAAATATAGTTTTAAAATCTGGAGAAGCCGGGCGTGGTGGCGCACGCTTGTAATCCCAGCATTCGGGAGGCTGAGACTGGAGGATCCGAGTTCGCGGCCAGCCTCAGCTACCTAGTGAGGCACTCCGCAACTTAGTTAGACTCGGTTTCAAAATAAAGAATAAAAAAAAAATAGGGCTGGAGGTATAGCTCGGAGGTAGAATGCCCCTGAGTTCAACCCCCAGTACTGCAAAATAAATGAATAAATAAATAAAATAAAATAAAATCTGGAGAGTTCTAGCTGACCTCACCCTATAGGGTGTGCTCAAAATCTTAGGAGAAAAGTCTAAGTGGGCCACACCTTTTTAATCCCCTGAATTCCAGCCCCCACTTGAGATTCCTTAGGACAAAGGTCAGACCTCAGCCAGAGACCATTGAAACCTGAGAAAGAGGAGGATCCAACCCTTCCTGTGCCCACCCTCTTTTTGGACGACCACCTATACCTGTATTCTGGACTTCTAGGCCAGCCTCTTGGATATAAAAACTGGGGAGGCAAGGCCCTTTTCTTTTTTCTTTCCCCTTACGCCCCTTCCCCCTTGGGCTCTCGGTTTGCCCTCCTGTTCCGTGACTCAAAAGATTTCCCCTTACCCATTTTCCTGAGCTCCTTGAATAAAGACCTGCCTGTTGTTCCTGACTGGCGCATGTTAAAATTCTTTTTATCACGGAGGCCAAGGACCCACGAGTGGGACCGCTTTTACCCCACAACAAAACAGGTTGGTGAGGATAGGGCACCAAAAGAAAATATATAGGTAAATGAAGGAACAAACACATAGGTTCCAAGTCTTTTTCTTTCTTTCTTTCTGGGGATTAAACCCAGGGGAATTCTACCTCCAAGCAACACCCCCAGCCCTATTTTATTTTTATTTTGAAACAGAGTTTCATTTCAGGTTGATGAGAGTCTCATTACTTGCTGAGGCTGTCCTGGAAACTGTGATCCTCCTGTCTCAGCCTCCTAAGTACTGGAATTACAGGTGTCCGCCACCATGCCCAGCCACATCATGTTTAAGAATTGTAAACAATATTAGTAGGTTATGATGGAGTTAGCCAGAAAAGGGTGACAGTAGATGACTTTAGAGAAGTGGCCATGGGACAACCTTCTTCCATGAACTATTAGTTCATTCTTGCAGTGTGGGAGGCATTGGAAACACAACTGTGAGCTGGCATGGCTTCAAAGAGCTTAAAATCCTTCCTATAGGCTCCAAAAAAACAGCAAATATGGTTTACTTATTGGTCTTACTTTCCATCACTCCATATCTTGCCACCTTTACTCTAGCCATACTCTTTCGGTCCATTAAGCTTTTGCTCCAAGATGTTTGCTTGGCCTGGGTTTGCCCTTGTTATCATCCCACACATCTAAATCTTCCTTAGCCTTTAAGGTACAGCTCAACTCCCAATTCCTTTGTGGATTTTCTAGAACCCCAGGCTGGAAGAAATCTCTGCTGCTTTATAGCATGAATCCGTTCATTTGACTACCTACCCATTTAGCCATCTTTTTTTTTTTAATATGTTACTCTTTTTTATTTTATTTTTTTTAATTGGTGCATTGTAATCATACATCTTTGTTAGGTACAAGCTAGTAAAGGCATACATGCACACATTTCTCATTTAACCCTTCCTCAATTCCCGCCCCACTCCCTCACCCTCCCTCCTTCTCAGGTTCAGTTTAGTGATTGACTTTGATATGTTTGTGAAAGTACATCATGTACATTAGGGTTTTCCCTCCACCTCCATCACCTTCAGTTAAATTAACTTCTTTGCTCATCTAAGGTTTCTCCTTCTTCATTTGGAGTTCCTCTTGTGCCCCATTTTCTCCCTAGCTTCTGCATATTAGGGAGAACATACAATTTTTTACTTTTTGTGACTGACTAATCTCAACATAAGGTTGAGAAAACCTTAACATAAGGTTTTCCAGTTCCATCCATTTCCCTGCAAATGACATGATTTCGTTCTTCTTTATGACTGAGTAAAATTCCATTGTGTACATATCCCATAGTTTTGTAATCCATTCATCTGTCGATGGACATCTTGGCTGGTTCCATAGTTTGGCAATATGTGTGGCTATAAACATAGATACACATGCGTTGGTCTGATAGTTTGGTTTCCATTCTTTTGGGTAGATACCCAGAAGTGGTATTGCTCGATCATAAGGTAGGTTCATTCCCATTCATCTGAGAATCCTCCATACTGTTTTCCAAAGTGATTGCACTAATCTGCAATCCCACCAACAATGTATTAAGGTTCCCACTTCTCCACACCATCACCAGCATTTGTTGTTCGTGTTTTTTTTTTTTTTTTTTTTTTTTTTTTTTTGCGGTACTGGGGATTGAACTCAGGGGCATTCTACCTCCGAGCTACACCCCCAGCCCTATTTTTTTATTCTTTATTTTGAAACCGAGTCTCACTAAGTTCTGGAGTGCCTCACTAGGTAGCTGAGGCTGGCCATGAACCCGGATCCTCTGGTCTCAGCCTCCCGAATGCTGGGATTACAAGCGTGCGCCACCATGCCCGGCTTGTTGTTCGTGTTTTTGATGATTGCCTTTCTGACTGGGGTTAGGTGAAATCTCAAAGTAGTTTTGATTTGTAGCTCTCTGATTGCTAATGATGTTGAACATTTCCTCATACATTTATTGGCCATTTGTATTTCTTCTTTTGTGAAGTGTCTATTTAGATCCTTTGCCCGTTTTTTGATTGGGTTATTTGTTTTCTTCGTTGTGCAGGGATATGCTGCCTGATTAGGGTGTGGTGTTCTGGAGTCTTACTCCACATCTGGTCGCTGGGTACGCAGGAGGTTGTTAGAGGTCTCAGTGCTTGTAGACCCTAGGCACGTGGCTGGCTGCTGCTCCGCAGTATGCACCACTTCACCTCGCATGGGCTCCTTTGCTTTCCCTGGTCTGCTTTCTGGGTTCTGTTCAGCCGCACTTCAATTTTCATTACTTTGCTCACTTTTTTGTTGCTTTTTTTCTTCCATCAAGAAACTGCTTTTATGGCAGTTTTGATTCCAGCTCTACAGTGCCTGAGGAGAGGTGTTTCACTCAAATGCCATCTTCCCATTTAGCCATCTTTCCATCTGTCCATGAAATTCATTTTTCTTTGCATAGGTAGCAAGTACTGATTCTCAAGAAATGAATACCTGTTGTTCATTTATTCATTCATATTTTCATTTATTCCTCAAATATTTGTTGAGCACTTTTTAGGACTAGGTTCTGTTCTGAATTCTATGAACTGGATTAACAAAAACAGGTAGTTACTGCTTTCATAGACATCTGTGTAATAGAATGTGAGTCTCATATGAAAGTTGGAATTTTCTAGTAGCCAAATAAAAAAGGTAAAAGAAACAAGTGAGGTTAATTTTAATCAGATATTTTATTTAACCCAATATATCCAAAGTTAGTATTACTTCATCATTTAATCAATAAAAAGTTATTACTAAGATATTTTGTGTTTTTTTTTTTTTCATACTGTCCTCAAAATCTGTTGTGTGTCTTGTACATCTCAGTTCTGAGCAGACACATTCTAAGTTGGCCACCTGTAGCTCCTGGACAGCACAAATTTAGAGGATATTGTAACTTTGTTCCTTGATGTCTAACTTCCTTCCTTCTTTTTCCAAACATCAGTGAAACTATTTGGAGCTCTCAGATGCTGTAAAACAGTGAGGCAGAAACTCTGAGGATCACAGTGCCAGAGCAAAGCTTCCAGTTCACACAGCTTCAAGTGCCAGCAATGGCAGTCTGAGGATACAGGTGCCATCATTACAAGGATTGACATATAGCTGTCCCTAACCATACCCAGATTAGTGACCCACTGGAGGGTGACTGCTGTGTGTTTGAAAACAGGGAGCATTGTTGCTATACTAAATATACTTGTTAGCAATATTTTAAAAAATTATTTTCAGCCAGGCACAATGGCACGTAGCTGTAATCCCAGTACTTGGGAGGCTGAGATAGAAGGACCACAGGTTCAAGGCCAGCCTCAGCAACTTAGCAAGCCCCTCAGCAATTTAGAGAGAACTTGTTTCAAAATTTAAAAAAAATTAAAATAAAATAGGGCTGGGATGTAGCTCAGGGTGGAACAACCTGGGTTCAACCCCTTGTACCAAAAAAAAAAAAATCTTTTCAGTAAAAGCTGGTTCAATCCTAGAGTCTTCCATGTCTCCCTGACATCTGGTGGCCACTCTATCAGACAGCACTTCTTCTCTTGCAACCTACTTCTGGGCACAGTAGGGCTCAGAATGCGTTTGTCTGATGAGCAGACACAGGAATGGTCAGCTCTCTCAGTGACTAAGGGGAGGAGAGTGTGTGGGATTTTGTTGGTGACATTGTTTCCTTCTTCAAGTGACAGACACAAAGTCTGCTGCCTTCTCTGACTTCTCCCTATCAGGAGGAATCAACGTAGATGTTTCTTTAACAGGTAGGCATTGTGGTGGCAGGTTGTTTCTTCCTCATCACATCCAGTACTATGAGGAAAACGGGCTTGGGGAAAGTGAAGAAGATACAGAAGGCCAAACAGGAATGACTTGTTTTGCACAGTGAGCTGGGCTTTATCAGGGTCACTGCTCAGGAGCTGCCACTTCTTCCTGGCCGTTTCCAGAAGGCTGCCCATGGCGGTTCGTTTCCCTCTCTTACTTTTCCCCTGAGGAGTCTTCCATAGCCAAGGACAGACTCTGGCCAGTGTTGGCATGTGTGCTGAAGTTTGCCCAACTTTTCTATCTTTTGTCTTCTTGGTTCATTTGCTCCTTCACTGGAGTCTGAGCACTCCTGTTCCAGTCCCTGAGGCTGCTGATGTGCCCTGCTGGGGTATCAGCAGCACAGGATCAGATGGCAGTCTGGGTCCTCTGGAAAGCGGCTGCTATGAATTTTATCAAGGAACCGAAGAAAGGTGGGAATTGCCTCAGACTGCAATAGCATCTGACCCTGCGTGAAGGACAGGAAGGAAGACTGAGTTGCAGCTTCTCCAGCTCCCATATGGTCCAGGGGAAGCTCAGCAGGTTAAAGGGGAGCCTTGAGACAGAGGAGTTCCATGACTCTAAGGGAGGGGATGGAGTCCTTCCAGGTGCCTTTTCATGACTGCTGCTTAGCCCCAAGCCCAGGTTGTCTCATGCACAAGATGTATGGGTCCTGCTTGGCACATATGTAGAACAACTACCATACGACATGGTGGAATGTGCCTTGGAATCAGCAACGAGGTTTCTGGGTGCAGCCCCTGGTCCATCACTTATTCTGTGTCTTAGGTGAGTTACCAAATGACTTCGTCTGTTTTCTGTTGCAATAACTGAATACCACAGACTAAGTAACTTCTAAAAAACAAAGGTTATGTTTCTGGAGACTGGGAGACCAAGGGGCTGAATCTGGTGGGGAATTTTAGTCGGTGGAGACTCTGGAAAGTCCAGAGGTGGCACAGGGCAATGTATGGTGAGAGTTGTGCATTTAAGAGACAGAGCCAAAACTAGATATTATGAAATGATAACAGAACCACTCTTGAGATTACTGATTTGGAGTTAATGAGTGGATTAATTAATGAATCCATGAATGGATTAATCTGTTAGGAGTAGAACCCTCTTGACCTAATTACCTGCTAAAGGTCCCCCCTGGTCCTGCCTTTTACTATCTCACAATGGGAAATGAACTTCAATGTAAGCTTTGGTGGGGACATTTGAACCAAAAAACTAAAACTCTCAGAGCTTTGGTTTCTTGATTGGAAAATCACACCTATCTTACAGTGTTGGGTAGAGTAAAAGGGGCTCTTGTGAGTGTTTTGCATGATGCTAATACTAATGGTCATAGCAAAATCAACAAAGCACAATCATTAAAGACCAATGACAGAGATTCTGGCATTTGCTATAAAGAGGGTCTGTGGTAATGACAGAGATTTGTCTGCCTTGTGGTTTTATACTTGTATGGTACTGAATGCTGATATTCCAATTCTACAGGATCTCAGTTACATACATATATACCAGTATGTTTGGGCAGCTCTTTATAAAAATTTTAAATGCACAAAGATTGGGATATATTTGAGAAAGGCCCAATTTTTTTTTTTACAATCGATGGCTATTGAGTAGCTCATGGATAACTCAGTGATCATTTGTGGTGAGTCAGCAAGGACTTTAGCCACTTCTCCTGTTCTTTTGCTTTTCTTCATCTCAGATGAGGAAGACACTGGTGACATTTTTCTTCAAAGCCATCCCCTAGTTGTAATTCTAGGGAAGTATGGAGATGTGGGAGGCTCTGGAACAACCTCTTAGAGAGCTTGGGGTGAGATCTCAGGAGTCAGCAAAACCTCAGATCTCAGGGCAGATTCACTAATTTTGTGAAGGATTCCAGAAGATGAGGAGAACAAAACTTGGAAAGACACTGTGGGTTTATTTCTAAATAATTGAAGGACTCAGAACTGGGTTGAATCTATCCTGAAAAAAAGAGGTAAAAGTAGATGATCTTTTGTTAGAATCTCATAACAGCCCTGGGGCTGTAATTAGAAATTAGACGTTGGACCGGTAGGAACCAGGTAGCGAAGGGTGGAGGCTGCACTAGAGATGAGTGATTCACACCCTTAATAAACTACTTGACTGTGAGGAAACACATCACCTCATCTGAGGACACCCCTAGACAGAAGGCTGCCCAACCAGGCTACTCACCTCTCTGCTGATCTGAGTTAAGTATTTCATTGGCTTTTGCCACCACCTGAGGATTAAAAAGGCGTAGATCTCTCCTTCAAACGCAATCCCAAAGTTATGGCTTTCCCTGCCTCTTCTTTCCTTCTGGCGGTACTACTTTGTCCACTCTACAGCATCCCAGCCATCGTGGCCAGTTCTAAGGGCACTTGACTACAGAATTAGGGACAAACTGGACACCAATGGAGGGATTTCATCTCACTGGGACTTCTGAAAGTGGACCACATCAGAGTCACTGAGAGATCTCACTGGGAAGGCGCTGTCTTGGGCTAGGATGTAGCTCCATGGTAAAGTGCTTTCCTAGCATGCGTGAGGCCCTGAGTTTGATGCCCAGCCCTGTCCTCTCAACCTCTCAAACAACAAAGCAACGAGATGCCTAACTGTGTACTAGTGCACAGTAGCACAGTAGGGTGACTAGAGAGACCAATAGCCTATCATATATTGCAAAATAGCTAGAAGAAAGAATTTTGAAAGTTTTTATCACAAAGAAGTGATAAATGTTTGAGAAGACAAATATGCTTACCTTGATTTGAATATTACACAATGTATACATGACTTGAAACATTACATGATACCCAACAAATATGTACAACCATTATGCCAATTAAAAATATTAAAAAAAAATTTTCTACGGGAGACTTTCTCAGCCCCAGACCTACTTATACAGATGCGTAGGAGTGGAATCCAAAATCTACATTCCCTCCTTCCCAATATTCTTCAAGTGATTCTTTTGTGCACAAAAGTGTGAGAACCAATTAGATGATCTATGCATTCTTAGATAAAAGGTCCTGTGACTTCATGATCCTAGTTTGAGAAAAACAATCTTGTTTCCCAGTTATTTATAGTTTAAAGATTTAAGCTCCCTTTTCCCCCTGGTTATTCTCACTGGATTTTTTTTTTTTTTTTTTTTTTTGTCAGAAGCCTATTTTTAAGCCTTACCAAATTATTTGTAAAACAATGTTTTTGTTTTCCTGAAAGCTTCTATTTTTTACACGGAGGAAGGGGCAGTTAGAAAAAATATATAAGAGCCAGGTGTGGTGGCAAACACTTGTAATCCCAGCACTTGGGAGGCTGAGACTGGAGGATCTGAGTTCGAGACCAGCCTCAGCTGCTTAGTGAGGCCCTCTGCAACTTAGTGAGACCCTGTTTCAAAATAAAGAATAAAAAATAGGGCAAATAGGGCTGGGAGTGTAGCTCAGAGGTAGACTATCCCTGGGTTCAATCCCCCGTACTGCAAAAAAAAGAAAAAAAGAAAAAAAAAGAAAAAGAAAAATACATGAGCTGTCCTGTCCTGAAGATGCTCCTGGGCTAGAAGAGGAGCTGAGATTATGTGGACCCAACTTTGCTGAAAAGTAGAGGGCATGCACAAGACTTATTTCAGGGGAGGAGCATATCACAACCAACTGGGACAATTAGGGGAGCTTCATAGCAGAAGCGTCATTTTGGTGAGACCTTTAAGGATAGGTAAGATTTCAATGGGCAGAGGGCATTCTTGTGGAAGAAATGGCATTAAAAACGGCACAAAGATGGAGAATTGCAAAGTGTGATTACAGAAAGGGGGGAAGTTTAGTGTGGAGCGAGTAGAGAGGGGATTAACTGGAAAAATGGATGGTGTATCCGTTATCTGTTGCTGTGTAACAAACTCTCCAAAGTCTAAAGCATTAAAACAACAATCATTTATTTTGCTCATGAATCTACAGTTTGTCTTTGCTCCCTTTAGTACCGGTTTATCTGGGGACAGGTTCCTCACCTGGCTGGACACATTCAAGACAGTTTCCTTACTTGGCTGGAAGTTAGAGATGGCTCTCTATTCTTATAATATAGGTTTCTCTATAGCTCAGACTTCCTCATAGCAGTTGGAATTCAAGAGTAAGTATCCCAAAAGAACTAGGTGAAGGTATATTGCTATTTATGACCTGTTTTGGAAAGTTATAGTATCACTTCTGCTCTGGTTACAAGTCCACCAAAATTTAAACTGAGGGAGTAGAAATACTGTCTCTGAACAGTAGGTGTGTCAAAGTCATAACTGTAAGAAGGGAATTGAGAAAGCAGATACTACTGTTGCCAAATACATGTGAGAACAAACTTTAATGATGCATTAAATAATAATATGGAGTGTTTTTAAAAAAACATTCAGGATTTCGTTATACAACACTGTTGAAATTGGCAAAACAAATATTATTCTAATTTTGCAAATAAAGAAACAAAATACAGAGGTTGATGTAAAAGAGTGGATTTGCAATATATTTAATAAAATTTTAGCTTCAGAGTATCTTAGTAGCACATTCTTCTGAGACCCTAGAAGCGACCCAGAATTGTATTCACATAGTTATATTTTTTGTAAATTTTCAGAGGTAAGATATCTTAACTATAATTGGATAAATCTGTTGTACCATTTTACTTCAACCTCCCTTTCATCACATTTATCTTTTGTCAGGTGTCATTGAAGTGGTTATGGGCATTTTGGAGATCCAGTTAAGGGGACACTGAGTGATAGCTACATTTAGTTTTGGTGGTATGGGATACATTGATGTGGCTTTCAGTAACTTCAACACATAGTTAAGCTATTACTGAGGATTCCAGTGCAGATATGATTCCCAGGAATATTCCTATGCTTACTGTCTAACTCACTCAGCAGTGTGATACTGAAGTCCAGGGTCAGAAGTCATTTTGTGTCCTATTCCATCCACAATTAGAATGAAAATATATGAGCAGTAGAGAAAAAAATAAGGCTTGAAATGTACGTAGCCAGATGCTAGTCTGTGGAGAATTCTTCCAATCAGTACCCATATAAAATTATAAGAATAATACTTTTTGTATAATTTATGGCTTTTGAAAAACAATTTTTTCTGGTACTAGGGATTGAATCCAGGGGGGAGTTCTACCTCTGAGCCACATCCCCAGCCCTGTTTTTTATTCTGTGGGTTTCTCTATAGCTCAGACTTCTTCATAGCAGTTGGGATTCAAGAGTAAGTATCCCAAAAGAACTAGGTGAAAGATGTATTGCTATTTATGACCTGTTTCAGAGAGTTATAGTATCACTTCTGCTCTGGTTACAAGTCCACCAAATTTAAACCGAGGGAGTAAATTTCAAACCCCTGTTTTGAAAGAGGGTCCCACTAAGCTGTAGAGAGCCTCACTAAGTAGTTGAGCCTGCCATGAACCTGCCATCCTCCTGTCTCAGCCTCCCAAGTAGTGGGATTACAAATGTGTGCCACCAAGCCCAGCTGGCTTTTGAAGCTTTTTAATGTGTCATATATTCAAAGAACAAACTTAAAATGAATGAGCAAGATTGCAGGTACAAGATCAATAGTCAAAAATCGATTGCATTTCTATACAGTAGCAGTGATTAAGTGAAAAATGAAATTAGCTGGGTGTGGTGGTGCATGCTTGTAATCCCAGTACTTGGGGGACTGAGACAGGAGGATCACAAGTTCACAGCCAGCCTCAGCTGCTTAGTGAGGCCCTCCGCAACTTAGTGAGACCCTGTTTTAAAATAAAGAATAAAAAACAGGGCTAGGAGGGGTATAACTTGGAGGTAGAATGCCTTTGGTTTCAATTCTCAGTGCTGAAAAAAAAAGAAAAGAAAAGAAAAGAAATTAGGAAAAAAAATATGGTAAAATTTAGAATCTTTTGGAATAAATTTAACAAGAGAAATGCACAACTTGTATCCTAAAAACTACAGAACATTGTTGAAAGAAATTAAAGAAAAACCAAATAAATAAATAAATGGAAAGACATCTTATGTTCATGGACTGGAAGAATTGTTAGGATGGAAATATTCCCTAGATGATCTTAGATGATCTACAGATCTACAGATTCAGTTCAATCCCTATATAATCCCATCTGAAATTAGCAAATGGATGCTAAAATTCATATGGAAATTCAAGGTGTCCCGGATGGCCAAAACTACCTCGAAAAAGCAGAACAAAGTTGGGAGACTCTCACTTCCTAGATTCAAAATCTAATTACAAAGCTACAGCAATCATGACAACGTAGTCTAAAGACAGACAAAAGATCAATAGAGTAGAATCAAAAGTCTAGAAATAAACTCTCACATTTACAGTAAATTTTCTTCTGACAGAATAGCAAGACAATTCAGTAGGTAAAAATGGTGTGACAACTATATGTCCATATGCAAAAATAATTTTGATGGCTATTTCACACTGTATTCAAAAGTTAGCTAAACCAAAGACTTAAATAAGAGGTAAATATATAAAATTCTAAGAAGAAGATTGGTTTAAATTTTTATGACCTTGGTTTCTTAGATAGGATGCTAAAAGCACAGCAACATAAGGAAAAATAGATAAATTGGACACGATCAAATTTAAAAATGCAAAGAGCACCATCAAGGAAATGAAAAGAAACAAGCAGAATAGGAGAAAAATTTTTTGCAAATCATGTATATAAGGGACTTTGTCTATAGTATAAACAAGAAACTATTACAACTCAATAATAAAAACAAAGGATTGAATAGATGTTTCTTTAAAAAAAGTTGTACAGATGGCCAACTAGCACATGAAAAGATGCTTTAATCATCAGCCATTAAGGAAATGCAAATCAAAATCACAATGAGATACTACTAGGGTGGCTATCTTAAAGGTAACAATGTTTGTGGGGATGTGGAGAGACTGAAATCCTTATACACTGCTAGTGAAAAATGTAAAATGGTGCAACCTCTTTAGAAAACAGTCTAGCAGTTCTTCAAATAGTTAAATATCTCTATATACCACATAGTCTAGCAATTCTACACCTGTGTATATACTCCAGAGAAACAAAAACATGTGTCCACACAAAATTTGAGCATGAGAGTTCACAGCAGAATTATCCATTATAGCCAAAATGTGGAAATAACCCAATTGTCCATAGACTGGTGAATGGATAAATAAAATGTGGTGTATCTGTAGAATGGAATATTATTCAGGAATATTCAGTGATAAAAAGAATGAAGCACTGATTCATACTGTAGCATGAATGAACCATAAAAATGTGATATAAGCAAAAAAAAGTCAGACACAAAAGATAGCATATTGTATGATTCCATTGATATGAAATGTTAGAATAGGAAAATCTGTGGAGATAGAAAGTAGATTAAGGTTATATAGGAGTAGGAAGAGGCAGAATTGAAGTGATGATAAGGAGTATGGGGTTTCTTTTGGGAGCAATGAAAATGTTTGAAAATTGATTGTGGTGATAGATCTAAACGCTGTGAATATGCTAATAACCAATTAATTGTATACTTTAAATGGAAGACTCACATGGTATGTGAATTATATCCCAATAAATATGCTCAAAAAATTAAGGAGAATCTAAACTTTATTATGGAAAGAAACAGAATAAGCTCAGCTCTATTTTAAATGGTGTGTGTGTGGATTATCTCCATTTGGGGGGAGTGTGTTTTTTAGTATAAACTCCAAGTGAAAAGAAGGAAAAGGCACTACAAACAAATTTAAGCTCTCACAGTTTTTTTGTTTTTTTGGTACTGGGGATTAAACTCAGGGGCATTCTACCTCCGAGCTACACCCCTAGCCCTATTTTTTATTCTTTATTTTGAAACAGGGTCTCACTAATTTGCAGAATGCCTCACTAGGTAGCTGAGGCTGGCCGCGAACCCAGATCCTCCAGTCTCAGCCTCCCAAATGCTGGGATTACAAGCATGTGCCACCATGCCTGGCTTCTCACAGTTTTGTTTTTCAGGGATAAATAGGTATAAAAAATTCTGAAACTATATTGTGTGTATTGCTGGAATGAGCAAATAGATAAATATAATGATATTGCAAGCCAGTATCTTCATTGTGGAAGAAGGGTGGTACAAATATGGAATGGGAGAAGGGAAGTGAAAACCTGTGGGGATAGCTTGGTATTGAGTTATCAGAACAAATTCATGCAACTTAGCATTGGCAGAGGAATGATGATACTCTAGTAGCACCTTGATCCTGGTTTCTAAGTGCCTTTTCCCACTAAAAGGAACCAGGGAATTTTTGAGAAAAGGTGAGTTCTAAGACTGGAGAAGGTAAAGTACAAGAATATTCTTGAACATCATGTTTATCTTTTTTTTTTTTTTTTTTTTTTTTTTTTGCAGTACTGAGGATTGAACTCAGGGGCATTCTACCTCCGAGCTATACCCCCAGCCCTATTTTTTTTATTCTTTATTTTGAAACCGAGTCTCACTAAGTTGCGGAGTGCATCACTAGGTAGCTGAGGCTGGCCGCAAACCCGGATCCTCCGGTCTCAGCCTCTCGAATGCTGGGATTATGTTTATCTTTTTGAACCAGAAAATTAAAAAGTCTCAAAAAGAATGGTGGAGATCTGTCAAAAGGACAGGGGTGCTAGATCAAATGGGCTTCCAATAATTAACCCTAAGACAAATGGACCAAAGGGATAGTAATGGATTATAAACCAAGGGTTAAATATGAATACACATTTCCATATGAAAACACACACATATTCACACAAATATGCATACATACATACACATGAAAAAAAAAGTGAGACAGAAAGAAAGGGATGGAAAGAAGAAGGGAGGGAGGGAAAGCTCAACCTCAAATTGGAATGCAGCTAACCTGTAGGAAGAATGATAGAATAGCTCCAAATTTACACAATCACATTAATAATTGATTCTGGCAACAACCATCAATGGATGCTAAAACTGAAGAAGAAAAAAAAAGCTTAATGAAGAACAGAGTATTTACAAAGTCTAAAAGCATCTCTCCATGAATTATTTATTGCAAAAAGAAAAAGTGTACCTTTACATGGAGAAACCAAGTGTCACTTTTCACCAGGAAATCAGAGTTGACATCAAATTGGGTAACAATCCAACCTTTGGTGCTCATCCTTGCTCCAGTCTATAGGATGAAAGTTCTTAACTGAGTGCCCATGAATGGACTTTAAAGTGTTTGTGAGCTTCCTGGAATTCCAAGATTTGTTGTTTTGTGCCTATGTGCTTTTTCTAGAATGAAGATCCATATAATATTCAACACATTGTGTGTGTGTGTGTGTGTGTGTGTGTGTGTGTGTGAGAGAGAGAGAGAGAGAGAGAGAGAGAGAGAGAGAGACACACTGGGGATTAAGCCCAGGGGCATTCTACCTCAAAGCTACACCCCCAGACCTTTAAAAAAATTTTTTTTAAAACAGGGTCTCACTAGGTTGCTGAGAGTCTCACTACATTGCTGAGGCTCTCTTTGAACCTGTGATCCTCCTGTCTCAGCCTCCCAAGTATAGGTATTACAGGTGTGTGTCACCACACCTGGCTCCACACATTCTTAAATGGGAAGAGACTCCCCCAAAGCCACAAACCATTGTTTCAAGCCCAAGACATGACATTGTCTATATGGCATTCCTGACCTTGATAGTTATGAGGAAATGTCAGATAAACCTATGCTGACAGACATCCTATAAAACAACTGGCCTGTGCGCTCTCTCTCTCTCTCTCTCTCTCTCTCTCTATATATATATATATATATATATATATATATAAAATACTATGCCCTGCATAGTATAATTTTAGTAATTGTCAATTGGGGGCAAAAGCATATGGGAGTATGTTGTACCATTCTTGCAATTTTTTTTTGTAAGTATGAAAATATTTCACAATAACAAATTTAAAACTTGTGAGCAGAGGACAATGCTCAGTCAAAAGGCAATTTCTCTTCTTCTAGAAATATACTTAATCATGCAGCATGAATGACTGTAAATGACTCATATAAATACTATCGTCCGTTTCCACATATAATCATAAAGTCAATGATATATATTAGAAGAAGTGAATGTATATTACAAGAAGTAAATTATAAAAAAAAAATTTTTAAATTGTAAAAAACCCAGAAATTCATTAGGAGAAAGATATACTTAGAATAGAAATAATCTATTGTTGGGTAATATAGTTAATGAAGAGGAGAGAATCCTACTAATATCTCAGGAAAAGCTTTCAAGTTTTTAATAATTCATCGTAGACATTGACTTCAACAGATTTAACAGAAAACTCACAGCTCTATGAGGACGATGACAACAAACTAGTTCATGAGTGAAATTAGCTCAGAGTAATTAAGGTTAATCACTACAAAAGCAAACTTAGAGGACCCTGAAATCTTATGGAGATTTAATAGAGGCTTCCTTGAATTTTACAGACCCCTAAAATATACCAATAACAAGTTGTGAAGTTGAAAGAAACTTTTATTTTTTAAAAATTATTTATTTATTTATTTTTATTCTAATAATTCATGCATTATAAGCATACATCTTTGTTAGGTACAAATTGATAAAGACATATGTGCACACATTTCTCATTTGACCCCTTCCCCAATTCCCACCCTGCTTCCTCGCTCTCCCTCCCTCTCAAGTTCAGTTTAGTGAGTGACCTTGATATAATTGTGTAAGTACATCCTGCGCATTACGGTGTTCCCCCGCCCTGTCCATCCCCTTCGGTTAAATCAACTTCTTTGCTTATCGAGGGTCTCTCCTTTTTCATCTGGAGACCCTCTTATGCCCCATCTTCTCCCTAGCATCCGCATATTAGGGAGAACGTATGCTTTTTTACTCTTTGTGACTGGCTAATCTCACTTAACATAATGTTTTCCAGTTGCATCCATTTCCCTGCAAATAACATGATTTTGTTCTTCTTTATGGCTGAGTAAAATTCCATTGTGTACATATCCCATAGTTTCGTAATCCATTCATCTGTCGATGGACATCTTGGCTGCTTCCATAGTTTGGCAATTGTGAATTGTGCAGCTATAAACATAGATCATAGTCTGATAGTTTGATTTCCATTCTTTTGGGTAGATACCCAGAAGTGGTATTGCTGGATCATATGGTAGGTTCATTCCCATTTGTTTGAGGATCCTCCATACTGTTTTCCAAAGTGGTTGCACTAGTTGGCAATCCCACCAACAATGTATTAGGGTTCCCACTTCTCCACACCCTCGTCAGCATTTGTTGTTGTTCGTGTTTTTCATGATTGCCATTCTGATTGGAGTTAGGTGAAATCTCAAGGTAGTTTTGATTTGCATCTCTCTGATTGCTAATGATGTGGAACATTTCCTCATACATTTATTGGCCATTTGTATTTCTTCTTTTGTGAAGTGTCTATTTAGATCCTGTGCCCATTTTTTGATTGGGTTATTTGTTTTCTTAGCTGTGATTTTCTTGAGTTCTTTGTATATCCTAGATATTAGACCTCTATCTGAAGAGTAACTGGCAAAAAATCTTCTCCCACTCTGTACGCTCTCTGTTGAGGTTCTTGATAGTTTCCTTTGATGCACAGAAGCTCTTCAGTTTAATGCAATCCCATGTATTGATCTTCCTTTGAGTTGCTTGTGCTTTTGGGGTCTTGTTGAGAAAGTTTTTACCTGTGCCTATGCGTTGAAGTATTGGTCCTATGCCCTCTTCAAGTAACTGCAAGGTCTCTGGCCTAACTTCCAGGTCTTTGATCCACCTTGAGTTGACTCTTATGCAGGGTGAGAAAGTGGGGTTTATTTCCATTTTCCTGCATATGGTTAACCAGTTTTGCCAACACCATTTGATAAAGAGGCTATCATTTTCCAGTGTATATTTTTGGCTCTTTTGTCAAAAATCAGTTGACTGTAAGCCTGTGGGTCTGTTTCTGAGTCTTCTATTCTGCTCCATTGGTCTATGTGTGTGTTTTTGTGCCAATACCATGCTGTTTTTATTACTGTGGCTTTGTAGTAGAGTTTGAAGTCAGGTATTGTGATACCTCCTGCATTGTTTTTATTGCTAAGTACTACTTTGGCTATCCTGGGCTTTTGGTTTTTCCAGATGAATTTAAGGACTGATTTTCCTATGTCTGTGAGGAGTGACCTTGGTAATTTCATGGGTATTGCATTGAATCTGTAGATCACTTTTGGGAGGATGGCCATTTTGATGATATTTATTCTGCCTATCCAAGAGCATGGTAGATCCTTCCATCTTCTAAGGTCTTCATCAATTTCTTTTTTCAACTTCTTATAGTTTTCCTTATAGAGGTCTTTTACCTCCTTGGTTAGTTTTATCCCTAGTATTTTATTTTTCAGGGTGCTGTTGTGAGTGGAATTTTTTCTGGATTTCTTTTTCGGTGGATTTATGGTTGGCATACAGAAAAGCTTCTGATTTTTTAAGATTGATTTTATATTCAGACACTTTGCTGAATTCGTTGATCAGTTCTATAAGTTTTTTGGTTGAGTTTGTTGGGTCCTCTAAGTATAGTATCATGTCATCTGCAAAAAGGGATAATTTTAGTTCTTCTTTCCCTATGTTTATCCCTTTGACATCCTTCTTTTGCCTTATTGCTCTGGCTAGAGTCTCAAGTACTAAATTGAACAGAAAGGTGATAATGGACATCCTTGTCTTGTTCCTGTTTTTAGTGGGAACTCTTGCAGTTTCTCTCCATTTAATATGATATTGGCTGTGGGCCTATTGTATATTGCCTTCATGATGTTGAGGTATGTTCCTTCTATTCCAATTCTCTGAAGTGCTTTTAGCATGAATGGGTGATGGATCTTGTCAAATGCTTTTTCAGGATCAATTGAGATGATCATGTGATTTTTGTCTTTGATTCTGTTTATGTGGTGAATTATACGGATTGTTTTTCGTATGTTGAACCAGCCTTGCATCCCTGGGATGAACCTGACTTGGTCATGGTATATAATTTTCTTGATGTGGTTTTGAATGTGCATTGCCAGTATATTGTTTAGCAATTTTCCATCTAAGTTCATCAATGATATAGGCCTATAGTTTATTTATTTATTTGTTTTTGTGGTACTGGGGATTGAACTCAGGGACATTTTACCTCCAAGCTATACCCCCAGCCCTATTTTTTATTCTTTCTTTCTTTCTTTATTTTTTCGGTACTGGGGATGGAACTCAGGGGCATTCTATTTCCGAGCTACACTCCCAGGCCTATTTTTTATTCTTTATTTTTTAACCGAGTCTCACTAAGTTGCGGAGTGCCTCACTAGGTAGCTGAGGCTGGCCGCGAACCCGGATCCTCCGGTCTCAGCCTCCCGAATGCTGGGATTACAAGCGTGCGCCACCACGCCCGGCTCTATTCTTTATTTTTTTGAAACTGCGTCTCACTAAGTTGCAGAGGGCCTCACTAGATAGCTGAGGCTGGCTTCAAACCCGGATCCTCCGGTCTCAGCCTCCCGAATACTGGGATTACAAGCGTGCACCACCATGCCAGGCTCGGCCTATAGTTTTCTTTTCTTGAGCTGTCTTTATTTGGCTTTGGTATTAATGTGATGTTGGCTTCATAGAATGTGTTTGGGAGGGTTCTGTTTCTTTCTATTTCACGGAATATCTTGAGGAGTATTGGGATTAGTTCTTCCATAAAGGTTTTATAAAATTCACTGGAAAACCATCTGGCCAAGGGCTTTTGTTTGATGGTAAACTCTTTATTGCTGTTTCTATCTCTTGATTGTTATTGGTCAGTTTAAGTTTTCTATATCTTCTTGACTCAATTTAGGGAGGTTATATGTGTCTAGAAATTTGTCAATTTTTCTAGATTTTCCATTTTGTTGAAGTATAGTTTTTTGAAATAGTTTCTGATGATCCTCTGTATTTCCATATTGTTGGTGGTAATATCACCTTTTTATCTCTTATTTTGATAATTTGGGTTGATTCTCTCTTTCTTTTGGTTAGGTTGGCCAATGGTTTATCTGTCTTGTTTATTTTTTCAAGAAACCAGCTTTTGGTTCTGTTGATTTTCTGTATTTTTTTTTATTCTCTATGTCATTAATTTCTGCTCTGATTTTCATGATTTCCTGTCTTCTACTGGCTTTGGGGTTAGATTGTTCTTGTTTTTCAAGGGCTTTGAGCTGTGTCATTAGGTTATTTATTTGGTGATTTTCTGTTCTTCTTACGTGGGCACTCAGTGCTATAAATTTTCCTCTTAGTACTCCTTTCAAGGTGTCCGAGAGGTTTTGATATGTTGTGTCTCTGTTTTCATTGGTTTCTAGGAATTTTTTAATTTCTCCCCTTACTTTTTCTATGACCTAACCCTCATTCAGCAATGTAGTGTTCAGTCTCCATGTTTTTACACGGTTACTTTGGGTCTTCTTGGAGTTTATTTCTAGTTTCACTCCATTGTGGTCTGAAAAGATGCAGGGATTATGTTACATTTTTTTAATTTGGCAGTGCTCGCTTTGTGGCCCACAATGTGTTCTGTTTTGGAGAAGGTTCCATGTGCAGCTGAGAAAAATGTGAATTCAGCTGTAGTTGGGTGAAAGAGTCTATATGTGTATAATAGGTCCATTTGGTTTATGGTATTCTTTAGGTCTGAGGCACCTCTACTGACCTTTTGTTTGGAAGAATGATCTAAAGATGTAAGAGGAGTATTGAAGTCTCCTAATATTAGTGTATGGGGATCTATGTGTGTCTTTATATCATATAGAGTTTGTTTTATGAAAGTGGCTGCACCTACGTTTGGGGCATAGATGTTGATAATTGTTATTTCCTCTTTCTGGATTGCTTCTTTTACTAGTAAAAAATGACCTGCTTTATCTCTTCTGCTAAGCTTAGGCTTGAAGTCTAATTTATCTGATATCATGGTTGCTACTCCTGCTTGTCTTCAGATTCCATTGGCATGGATTACCTTACTCTAGCCCTTCACCTTTAGTTTGTGGGAATCTTTGCTTGTAAGATGTGTTTCTTGTAGGCAGCATATAGATGGATTCTGGGTTTTGATCCATTTTGCCACCTTGTGCCTTTTTATTGGGGAATTGAGACCATTTATATTCAGTGTGATTATTGAGAGATGATTTTTAATTCCTAACATTTTGAATTTTGACTTCTGTTTTTGGTGGTGTTTATTCTTCTTTGCTTCCTGGAAATTATTGTTTCTCTGGTCCTGACGTCTACTTGTTAGTTCTTCTTTGTTAATCTCTTTAGGTAGTTTCTCTAGTGCTGGTTTGGAAGACATAAATTCTTCCAGTTTCTGTTTGTCATGGAAGGTTTTTATATCCTTGTCAATTTTAAGATAGAGTTTTGCTGGATATGAGAATCTTGGCTGCAAGTTATTTTCTTTCAGAGTTTGTAATATGTTACTCCAGCCCCTCCTGGCTTTCATGCCTTGATTTGGGAGGTCTGGAGTGATTCTAATTGGTTTGCCTCTAAATGTCACTTGGCCTTTTACTTTCATTGCCTTTAGAATTCTCTCCTTGGCCTCTGCATTAGTCAACTTGATTATTATGTGGTGTGGTGAACCTCTTCTTTGGTCTTGTCTTGAGGGAGTTCTGTGTATCGACGTCTCTTTCTATGTTTGGAAAATTGTCTTATATTATTTCTTTGAAGAGATTGTTTGTTCCATATGTTTCAACTTCTAGTCCCTCTTCTATGCCTATTATTCTTAGGTTAGCGCTTTTAAAATTGGCCCAGATCTCTTCGATGTCCAATTCATACTGTTGAATTATTTTTCTAAATTATGTACTATAGATTCATTTTTGGAATGGTCATCTTCTAAGAGTGATATTCTATTTTCCATGTGATCTAATCTGCTCTTTATAGTTTGTATTGATGCCTTCATTTCGGTTATTGCATCTTTCACTTCCTTCAATGCTTCTCTTTGGTTCCTTTTCAGGTCATCAAATTCTTTGTTTATTTGTTCCTTTATTTCTTTCCAACTCTCCCCACATTCTTTCTGAAAATTCTGTATTGTTTCTAGTATTAAAGATCTGAATTTTTCTTATGGTAATCTCTGTCATTCTGGGTTGGTGAGATCTGTTACTGACAGGTTGTGGTGGCTCATTGTTTCTTTGCTATTTTTCCTTCCCATAGTTCTCCTGTCTTATATTTATATCTTTGTTGCTCTTGCAAGTTTTTTCATCCAATCTCTGCAGTGGGGGATTAGAGGTGTCTGAGGGATACATTGATTGTGTTCAGTGATAAATGTTGGGTGAGAGGTCACAATGATGAATGCAGGAATAGGGTAAAGAAGAGGGTATGGTCCTGTGGAATAAGAGGTTGAGTGTGTTGAGGTGATATATTGTAAAGATTAGAGATGGTAGATATGTCAGGAGATTCTGGTAGTCAACATAGAGTTTTGAGTATGGTAGTATGAGATGGCCTTGATATGAGACAGGAAGAAAAGAAAAAGAAAAAAGAGGAGGTAAAGTCTTAAAGGGAGGAATATAGAGGGGAGAGAGGTGGGGAAGCTTTTAAAAGGGATAAGGAGGATATTCAACAAGCTAAGCAAAAAATCAAAAAGCAACCAATCATCCAAACAAACATAAATAAATCAAGGCAATACAAAACAAAAACAGAGTAAAAACAGATAAAATATAACACCAAAAAATCAAACAAACAAAAAAGTAACAACAACAACAAAAAAAAGCGAAAAGCAAACAAACAAAAAAAACCCCAAACCAAAATACCAACAACGAGAAACAAATATAAAAACCCTGCTAGTTTGTAAGTACTGAGCTTAAATTTTCAAGTGTGTCTCTGGCATTTCTATTTGCTCTGTCAATGCAGGCAGGGGGTTCAGCTGATGCCTCTCCCGCTGCAAGTTTTTGCCTCTGAGCTCTTCACAGGGCTTGTCTGTGTCTCTCACCCTGCCTTTGTTGGTGGCAGGAGTGTAGTCTAAATGCCAGGCATTTTCAAATGCCCTATGTGCACTGAGTTCTTCCTGCACTTCTGTTTCTATCTAATCACTAGAAAGGAGGGTTACTGAGTCTGTCCTTTGTATATGGGCCCCCACACTGTTGAGGTGCAATCCAACTTACGGATCCCTGCTGCTTGGATTTCCATTGTTGCTTGCTCTACCTCTGGTCACTGGGGGCACAGGAGGTCAAAGAAGATATCTGCAGAACGAACGTTGGCTGGAAGGAGGTGGCACCCGCTGGTTCACGATGCCCCTGGCTCCCTTGTTTTCCCTGGGATCTGTGCTGCTCTGCTCCTCTTTCCTTCCATCAAGAAGTTGTGTTTGCTGAGAGGTGCGCTGGGGCGGTCCCACTGGAGCTTACTCTGATTGTCCCATGAGTTCCAGTTGCTGTGGATGGTGGGGGGATCCCTGCCTGGGTAGTGTGTGGAGTCCTGGAGGTGCTCACTCCACGCCTGGTCTGGTCACTGGTCCACCATGGTGTTTGTAGAACCTGGTGTCTGACTGGCCTCCAGAGCTCCAGGTCCTGGCTCCACGGCCTGGCTCCACGGTTTGGTCCACAGCCCGGCACCGAGCGCCAAGCGCCGCAGCGGAGCGCCAAGCTGCGCGGCAGTCTCCTTTGTTCTCCCTGATCAGCTCTCGGGGTCTTCTTTAGTTGTGGTTCAAATTTCGCTCTTTTTGTTGTTGCTTTTTTCCTTCTGTTAAGAAGCTGTTTTATGGCAAATTTGATCCAAAATCACAGCGCCTGGGGGAAGGTGTTTCACTCAGACGCCATCTTGAATCCTGAAAGAAACTTTTCTAAGCTGTCAATAATAAAGAAAAAATTCTAATCAATCATGCTAGAAGTAGGGCTAAATCATCTGTCTCTACCCTCTCTGAAAATTACACTACAAAATCATTTCCCTATGGAGAGGTAAAATAATATTATTGAGTCATAGAGGGCAGTTTTCAAAAATATTATCTTTTTTCTGAATATTTGTGATATGGGTCAGTTTTAAATCAGTTTCTAAAATTATCACTTGTGCACCTAACTTTTATTTGTAATTTTATATTCTTTTTCTTAAAAAAGGTTCCCCAGATCATGTCCACAAAGTCTGGATCTGCCATTGGTAGAGAGAAACTTGCTCACAGACATTTGGTGTCTATTTTAATCTCTTTATTTACTGCCACAGCTATTTAGAGAAAGGAGTTTGGGTGTGACTCACTGAAGGTGCTTACAAGGAAAATGAAATGATCTAAGAGCAGCTTCCAGAAAGTTATTCCAGCTGTAGTGCCCTGCACTAGATGGAAGTGAGAAGCCTCGGTTAGAGGCTGAGGGGAAAGTAGTGCCAGTGAATTGACAAGACAGGAAGAGAAGAGAGAGATATCTTAAAGGAAAAATTTACAGGAAATGGCATCTAGGTAGTTTGGGACCATGGAGTCAGGGGAAGGCCTGACAGAGGAGGTTTCAAGTTCTCTGTTTAGGGAAGGAAAGCATTGAATGCCAAGTTAGGGAATATGCACTTGACTATGTTAGTAATAAGGAGCCACTGATCATTTATGCATGGGGAAGTGACATCTGAATGTTTTCAGAAAACAAATCTGGCTGTACTTGTAGCATGTATTGGTAGGGGTAAAACTTTGAGTAAAATACTAGTTCAGATTCTATATCAGAGAACATTTCTGGGAGGATACACAAGAAAATGGTAACCATAGCTGTTTCTGAGATGGGAGACTATGGATCTGGTTGAGTCACTGAGAAGACTGGATATTCAACCAAAGGATGAAATCAAATTCACCGGTTAACTTTTGTAAACATGATCATCTATTTTTTTCAAAAAACATTTTAAAGAAGAAAAAGAAACTATTGTCCTGCTGGGCATTTCTAAGTTTCACCCATGTCTCTTCAGGGTTGGGACCAAGTGATTTCCACTCTCATGCTCAGCCCTGTTCCAGTCCAGGACAAAGGTCCTTACCTGGGTGTCTATGAACACTCAGGGGATTCACAGATGAAGTTTATAGAGTTTGTGAGTTCCCTGAAATTGCAAGCAAGATTTTATTGTCCTGTGCCGACGTGCTTTTTCTAGGAAGAAATTCCATATAACTCTAAATGCATTCTTAAATGAGTAAAAAACTCCCCAAAGGCCATGAATCATTGCTCAAGGTCCAGAATGATCTAAGCCAGCATGAAGGTTAATATTCAAGTCTTAAGCTAATATTTCACATCTTAACAGAAAGGCACCCTTGATCCTACTCTAATCTGACTTTGGCCTTTAACTCGGTTCTTAGAACCAATTTCTGCCCTGTTCTTGAATCATTCTTCCCATCTGGATTCCAGGTGAGTTAGAATCAATGGAATATATATATATATATATATATATATATACATATATATATATATATATATATAACATGATTCATGTTATTGCATTTATATGAAATTTTTAAAAAGATAGGCAAAACTAACTTGTTAGAATTAGTGGAGTAGGAGTGGGTTAGGGACTTGAAGGAAATATTAGGGAGTCATCTGGGTGCTATAATATTTTTGTTTCTTAATCTGATTACATAGGAAAATTCATTGAGCATGCACATAGACATGTTCACTTTCCTGGATGCATATTATGCTTCAATTTTTTTAAAAATGTGGTGAGCATTGTGGTGGCTCATGGGTTGAACATCCTTCCTTGTTCCCCATGACCTGAAGCCTGTGATGTCATATAATGGGAGGAAACAAGGGTTTGGGATTCAACTTGATCAGACTCAGGACGCTGGCTTTATTATTTACTCATTGTACATCTTTCCCCAATTTTCCCTTATGTTGTTGATTCTAATTTTTTTCATTTGCTAAATAAACTGGCACTATTGGTTTCCTAAACTTGTGAAAATTTCCAGAATGAAAATGGAGTCACTTGTGTCAAGCCCTAATCCCCCGCCCCTCCCCTCCAAAAAAAGAAACCAGGAAGTTAGGTGGGGGGGGGGCAGGGTTCATGCACATCTGCCTGATTGCAAGAAGAGCTATCACAGAAGATTCTGCCAGAACCATAACCTTGTACAATGGCCATTGAAAGCTTGTGCAGAAATCCCCATTTCTGCCTATTCAGCCTTGAATTGACACACCCCTTGTTATTGATCCATCAGTCCAAGGATAATTATTTCAAAATAACTTATGCAATACCCTCATTTTGCCCTTTGCCTCAGTCTCTTTAAACATACACACAGTTTATTATGGCACATGTATTCCCCTTTACGGTTGCTGTAGGGATGACAAACAATACAAGTAAAGTGCCTGGTGCTACTGATTTCCCAAACCCAGTTCTTTTCTTGCCCATGTCCAGTGCAGCTATTGTGAAACCCAAAAGTTGACGCTCTGGCTAGCCATGCAGCTGAGGTGGCCATGTGATAATGTTCTTGACAATGAGAATCTGCTGGTGCAGGGTGTGGTGACATACCCCTGTGATCTTAGTACTTGGGAGGCTGAGACAGAAGGATTTCAGGTTTAAGACCAGCCTCAGAAACTTAGTGAGACTCAGAAACCTAGTGAGAGACACTGTTTCAAAGCAAAAAACAAGCAAACAAAAAAAGGGCTGAGAGTGTATCTAGGAGGTAAAATACCTCATGCTTGGGAAAGGAATAAACAAGGCTGGTGCCACTCTCCTGCCTTGAATTTGGACACTAGCCTGAGCTGCATCAGCTATGTAGTGACCAAGAGACAGCAAGCATACAGGAAAGGCTAAGAGACTCCTAGAGGCATTGGTGAGCTGCTGAGTCAAAGCCAGCAGTTACACAGAGCTACATCTCCATGCTTCTTGCTATATGACTATTTAAGCCTGGGTAAATATTTTTTCTGATCAGAATGCATTTTTATCTGAAACATACTTTACATTATCACCACTATTATTAAACATAGGATTAACATAATAATTAAATATTAAACATACGGTTTTAATATCTTTAACATGGCCACGTCCTATGGCTATCTCCTAGTGACCAGTGATCAACTAAACATAGTACTGTTGCCAGTCTCTGACTTGTTCTTATGATATTGTGTGTGTGTGGGTGTGTGTGGGGGAGTGGGTACTGGGGGCTGAACTCAGTACCCACTGAGCTAAACCCCCATCCCGATAGTTTTTATTTTAAAACAGGGTCCCAATATGTTGCTGAGGGCCTTGCTAAATTGCCAGGGCTAGCCTTGAACCTGAAATCCTCCTTCTCAGTCTCCCAAGTACTGGGATTGCAGGCATTTACCACTAAGCCCAGTTTCTTTCTTTCTTTCTTTTTTTTTTTTTTTTTTTTGCGGTACTAGGGATTGAACTCAGGGGCATTCTACCTCTGAGCTATACCCCCAGCCCTATTTTTTTTATACTTTATTTTGAAACTGGGTCTCACTAAGTTGTGGAGTGCCTCACTAGGTAGCTGAGGCTGGCCTCAAACCCGGATCCTCCGGTCTCAGCCTCCCGAATGCTGGGATTACAAGCGTGCGCCACCACCCCCGGCTTGCCCAGTTTCTTTATGATATTTATTTAAATGTAAATTCAGGACTCATTCTGTTAAATTTTATTCCATTAACTTTTCTCTTTTTCATTTACAGTGCAAGTGAGCATTTTCAGATCATTCAATATCTGGCTTCAGAGAAGTCATGAATCATCCCCTTTTGGAACCTTTCATATTATAACAGACCTCTCCTCTCATTTACACCGACATCACCTTTCTTTCAGAAAGACTTCATCTTATTTAAGAGAGTACTTGAGTCTGAAATTCCCCTTGGTGACTGGGGATCTTTTGGTGGTAGGGCGGAGAGCATCACACACAGAGAATCGTCACCAATAGTCACCATTAGTCTGTGTATCATGCCCTGGAGGGTGAGTGCTTGTTTGCAGAGATTCTCCCTATGAGATGAACAAGGGCAGTTTGGAGTTAGTGTTGAAACTCCAGAGAAGCAGGAAATAATTATTGTCCTGGCCCAAAGACAGAATAAAATGGAAGAAAAGCAGAAAAAAAAAATGGAGTATTAAGAAAAAAGACCTTTACTGAAACTCTGAAAGGAAGACTGAAACTCAGAGATACTGGCAACTAAGAAAGTTAATGGCAAGTATGTGGGCTTGCAAGAAATGAAAACTGTAGAGAATAAAAGTGGGATCACAATCATTATTAATTCATCAACAAGAGGCATTTTAACATGATATTCATCAGGGCTACTATAGTATAGAGCATGATCCCTGTTAGCTACAATGCATCAGACATAGTTTCTGACCTGTATGATATAAGGTGATATAAAAGAAGCCATCCTAGGGTAGCTTATTAGGTAAAAGCAACAAAGAAAGAAAACAGTTATTGTACCTATTTTTCATTGGCACACAATATATGCAATTTGAGATTGAATGTAGTGAGCCTGTTTGGGAAGTGGATAGATGGAAAATAATTACAAAAATCCTATGTTTAATCAGGTGAAAAAATTAGAGAAATCCCCCTTTAAAATCAGGAACAAGACAAGAATGCCCACTAACACCACTCCTTTTCAATATAGTCTTTGAGACTCTTGCCAAAGCAATAAGACAAGAGAAGGATACCAAGGGAATTCAAATAGGAAAAGAAGAATTAAAATTATCTTTATTTGCAAATGACATGATCCTATATCTAGAAGACCCAAAAAATTTGACCATAAGACTACTAGAGTTGATTAACAAATTCAGCAAAGTAGCCGGATACAAAATCAACTTAAAAAATCAATAGCTTTCCTATGTGCCAACCATGAATTCATGGAGAAAGAAATACAGAAAACAATTCTATTCACAATATCCTCAAAACCAGTAAAATAACTAGTAATAAACCTAACTAAAAAGGTAAAAGACCTCCACGATGAAAATTATAAAACACCAAAGAAAAAATTGAAGAAGATCTTGGAAGATGGAAAGATCTCCCTTGCTCTTGAATAGGCAGAATAAATATTATCAAAATGGCCATTCTACCAAAAGTCATCTATAGAATCAATGCAATCTCTATCAAAATATCAATGTCATCTTTCATAGACCTAGAAAAATCAGTCATAAACTTCATATGGAGTAACAAAAGACCCAGAATTGCAAAAGCAATTCTCAGCAATAAGAACCATACAGGAGGAGGTATCACAATTCCTGACTTCAAATTATACTACAGAGCTATATTAATTAAAACAGCACGTTACTGGCACAAAAACCGGCACATAGACCAATGGAACAGAATAGAAGATATAGAAACAAATCCACACACTTATAGTCAATTAAGTTTTGACAAAGGGGCTGAACACATATGCTGGAGAAAAGATAGCCTTTTCAAAAAATGGTATTGGGAAAACTGGTTAACCATTTGTAGAAAAATTAAACTAAATCCTTACCTCTCGCCATGAACAAAATTCATCTTGAGATGGATCAAAGACCTGGAAGTTAGACCCCAGACTGTGAAGCTACTAGAGGAGGACATAGGTCCAATACTCCAACAGAGAGAAACTTCCTCAGCAAGACCCCCAAAGCTCAGGAAATTAAAACAAGTGGGATGGCATTAAACTAAAAAGTTTTCTGCATATCAAAGGAAACCATGAAGATCTAAAGAGAAAGACTATGGAATGGAAGAAGATCTTTACCAGCTATCCCTCTGACAGAGGATTAATATACAGAATATACAAAGAATTTAAAAGACTTTATACTAGAAAAACAAATAACCCAATCAAGAAATGGGCAACTGAATTGAATAGACACTTCGCAAATGAAGAGATACAAATGGCCCATAGATACATGAACATTAGCAATTAGGGAGATGCAAATCAAAACTACACTGAGATTCCATCTAACCCCAATCAGAATGGCAATCATCAAGAAGTCAAATAACAATAATAAATGTTGGGGAGGATGTGGGGAGACAGGAACTCTTCTACACTGTTGGTGGGATTGCAAACTAGTTTAGCTGCTATGGAGATCAGTGTGGAGATTCCTTAGAAAACTGAGAATGGATCCACCATATGATCCAGCTATACCACTCCTAGGTATCTTTCCAAGGATGTTGAAGCCAGAGAACCACAGTAATATATGCATACCCATGTTCATAGTAGCACAATCCACAACAGCCAAATTATGGAACCATCCTAGGTGTCCATCAACAGATGAATGGATTACAAAATTATGGGAAATACACACAATAGAATTCTACTCAGCAATAAAGAAGAACAAAATAATTTCATTTGCAAGAAAATGGAAGGACCTGGAGAACATTATGTTAAGTGAGATTAGCCAGTCACAGAAAGTAAAGGGACATATGTTTTTTTTTTAATATGCATAAGCTAAGGAGTAATTGGGATAGCAGAGGGACTCCAGACAATGGAGGAGAAACCTCAGTGGAGCCAGAGAAGTGGTCTAAGGGAAGGGGAGGCAGAAGACTGAGGCTCATTAATGGAAATACTACTATTGGCTATGTGTACATATGTAAATATATGGGAAGGGGGGGCGGGACCAAGTGCTGTGTGCATGTATGTCATTGTCAACATGATTTATATTATGATGTGAGACTACAATGCATCAATAAAAGCACATTAAAAATTAGAGAAATCCACTGGATAGGCTTTGAAGAGGAAGAACACCTCTAAGAATTATTTACAAAGTGGGTTGGAGTAGGAAGTTTTCCTGGGCATGCTCCAAAAAACAGTCAGTTATGATTCATGATGAAATTAGGGTGAAGAAGTAAAGGAACTTTGAGTGTGTTTGAGAGGAGTGATCTAAAACCCACAATGATAATGATAATGGCTATCATTTTTCCGGACAACTGTTTCAAAGTAGAAGAAAATAAATTAGGTAATCTTCATTTCTGATGACACATTTGAAGGAGAAACAGAAAATCTTCAATGGACTTGGTAAAGGTCAGAGGATCCATGACATCATTAGAAAAGGTGGGGTTGGGGTCACATTGATGGATGCGGTACCTGCAGGCAGACCTAAAGAAGACGAGAGGCCAGGCTAAGGCTGCGGCAGTAACAGTGGGATGAGGGTGCGGGGTCAGCAATGAGTCCATGAAGAGCGGTGGTGTGGTTAGGTGTAGGGATGAACCGAAGCCCATGCAGGATTATCGGTGGCACTTGCCTCTCCAGAAACTAAAAATAACCTCCTTTGTCTTGCTACAATTTCCAGCCACAGCCTGCTTCTCTCCGTATACTTCCATCTCCAATAAAAGGACTGCACCTGCTTAGTCCCACCTGACTCCTCCCAGTCTAGGTTCCCTGTCATTAGCGCACCAACTGGAGAAGTCTTTTCCTATTCCCTGTTTTTTTCTTCCCTCCGCAGCCCTGGTCACAGTAGACTTCCCTCTGTTTTTGAGAATCCTTTTTCTGCTCTGACTTCTGTGATCTACGTTACCATCTTACCCTTTCCTCTGCTCCTTCCCTGTATGTTTCAATGACTCTTCTCCCAGATCCCCACATCCTGCTCCTCCACTGTGGCCACTCCTAGGTGTCAGTCCTATTCCTTGATCTTCTCTCCTGAAACTAGACTCTAGTTTATCTCTATTTTCTCAATAAGCATACTTATACTGATCCCCAAATCTGTATTTCCAGAGTCAACCTTTTTGCCAAGGCTAGTATATATTCCTTTATATATTATCATTCTTTGAAATGCAAAATATCTACCTCAACTCGTCATCCATCCCCCAAAACTAGTTCTTTTCTTCACCTTGTAATTTCTGGTCATGTTATTACATGTCTCAGTTTCTCCCAAATGTGTGATCATTGGGCTTTTCTTTTCCTTTGTCCCCTAGATCAGTCATCAGGTCCCATGGATGGATCTTTGCCATGCTTACAAATTCATTCTGACCTGTCTTTCCTCATCCTAAGACCCCTAAGCCAGTTTGTTAGCTATCTCCAGGAAATAGCTGCCTATAGTTTTCCTCTAGATTGTCTTCCTTGGACCCTGTTGTGGTAGTAGTGGTAATAACAACATCTATGATAGTTTACTGTAGCTCAGGTACTTTCAATGCTGTGAACTGGTGCTACCATTGAACCCATTTCACAAAGAAGAAAATGGAATCTCAGCAAGTTTAACCATGTTTCTGAGAGTCACACAGGTAACACAGGACAGGGCCATGAACACAGATCTTGTCCATGCTGTACTTGTGTGCTAAAACACACACACACACACACACACACACACACACACACACACACACACTCACCAGGCCAAGTCCAGCATTCTTGTACAATAGTCAGTGTCTCCACAATGTGGCCTCATCAATCTTCTGTTCAGTCTAATACCTTTCACTTCCCAGAGTATCAC
>PVLC010000472.1:0-25438 GCA_004027655.1 Graphiurus murinus
CGGTACTGGGGATTGAACTCAGGGGCATTCTACCTCCGAGCTACACCCCCAGCCCTATTTTTTATTCTTTATTTTGAAACCGAGTCTCACTAAGTTGCGGAGTGCCTCACTAGGTAGCTGAGGCTGGCCGCGAACCCGGATCCTCTGGTCTCAGCCTCCTGAATGCTGGGATTACAAGCGTGCGCCACCACGCCCGGCTGTCAAAATGTTTACTTTTGAAACAGGATTTTTCTTTCTTTGTTTCTTTGTCTCTTTCTTTCTTTCTTTCTTTCTTTCTTTCTTTCTTTCTTTCTTTCTTTCTTTCTTTCTTTCTTTCTTTCTTTCTTTTCCTCTTTCTTTTCTTTCATGTCCCTGGATTCAATCTCCAGTACAAGAAAGAAACTCAAGCTTGGTATGGTGACATATTCCTATAATTTTGTTACAAAAAAGGCTGAAAGAGGAGGATTGCAGGTTCAAGGCCATCCTCAAAACTTATATATATTTTTTTATTCATGCATTGTAAGCAAACAACTTTGTTAGGTACAAATTGATAATGACATATGTGCCCACATTTCTCGTTTGACCCATTCCCCAAATTCCCACCCCCGCTCCCTCGTCCTCCCTCCCTCTCAAGTTCAATTTAGTGAGTAACCTTGATGTACATTAGGGTGTCCCCGCCCCCCGTCCATCCCTTTTGGTTAAATCAACTTCTTTGTTTATCGAGGGTCCCTCCTTTTCCATCTGGAGACCCTCTTATGCCCCATCTTCTCCCTAGCATCTGCATATTATGGAGAAAATATGCTTCCTTACTCTTTGTGACTGGCTAATCTCACTTAACATAATGTTTTCCAGTTGCATCCATTTCCCTGCAAAGAACATGATTTTGTTCTTCTTTGTAGCTGAGTAAAATTCCATTGTGTACATATCCCATAGTTTTGTAATCCATTCATCTGTGGATGGACATCTTGGCTGCTTCCATAGTTTGGCTATTGTGAATTGTGCAGCTATAAACATAGATAAACATGCATTGGTCTGATAGTTTGGTTTCTGTTCTTTTGGGTAGATACCCAGAAGTGGTATTGTTGGATCATATGGTAGGTTCATTCCCATTCATCCGAGGATCCTCCATACTGTTTTCCAAAGTGGTTTCACAAGTTTGCATTCCCACCAACAATGTATTAGAGTTCCCACTTCTCCACATCCTCACCAGCAGTTGTTGTTGTTCGTGTTTTCAATGATTGCCATTCTGATTGGGATTAGGTGAAATCTCAAGGTGGTTTTGATTTGCATCTCTCTGATTGCTAATGATGTGGAACATTTCCCCATACATTTATTGGTCATTTGTATTTCTTCTTTTGTGAAGTGTCTATTTAGATCCTTTGCCCATTTTTTAATTGGGTTATTTGTTTTCTTGGCTGTGATTTTCTTGAGTTCTTTGTATATCCTAGATATTAGACCTATATCTGAAATGTAACTGGCAAAAATTTTCTCCCACTCTGTAGGCTCTTTGTTGAGGTTCTTGATAGTTTCCTTTGCTGCACAGAAGCTCTTCATTTTAATGTAATACCATATATTGATCTTTCTTTGAGTTGCTTGTGCTTTATTGAGAGCCTGTTTCAAAAGTAAAAATCCCTTTTTTATTCTATTTTGAAACAGGGTCTCACTATGTTGTGGAGGGAGGGAGGGAAGGAGAGAGGGAAGGAAGAAGGAAGGAAGGAAGGGGAAGGAAGGAAGGAAGGAAGGAAGGAAGGAAGGAAGGAAGGAAGGAAGGAAGGAAGGAAGGAAATTACTCAAGCTGGGTATGGTGGCACATGCCTATAATTTCATTACTAAAAAGGCTGAAAAAGGAGGATTGCAGGTTCAAGGTCATCCTCAACAACATATCGAGATCCTGTTTCAAAAGTAAAAATCCCTTTTTTATTCTATTTGAAACAAGGTCTTACTAAGTGGCCACAGACCTGGGCCTCCTGTCTCACCCTCCCAAGAACTGGAAATATAAGCATGTGCTGACACACCTGGCTTTTGAATGACTTTTTAATGAAATGATTCTTCATTTTGTTTCTTATTATTTTTTTATTTAGAGAATTCTCTCTCAATCAATAATTTATTCATTCTTGAATAAATATTCACTATTTATCCAAAACTATGTCAAATACTGTAATGAAACATGATCTTTCTTTTCAAGTGTAGCAATTTTGCTAGGGATTACATGTCCATATAGCACACAATCTAATTTCATAGGAAAAGAACACTTACGAGAATGGGATTAATTCAGGACAAGTTCATGGTGGAAATCAGTCCCGAGAAGCATGGAAGTGAAATATTAAAGAGAGAAAGTGTAGGTAAAAGCTATACTTACTATAATCTTTTAGATGTGAGTGGCATGAGGGTGAATATATTAAAATATAAAAAATATGAACTGTTTCAAGACCCAGAAATGTAATAATAGCAATAATTAGAAATTGTGATACACTAAAATACAAGTGTGCTAATTCTCCTATCTCATTAGTTTTCTCCCTACACCAGAAAGTTCAATATTTCAAGTTATTTTCCTGATGATTCTATTCATAGAAGAAAAATGAGGGGACAAAAGAATAAATGTAATTGATATGTTTCAAACGTGATTCTTATAAATACTTTTATCAGAAGAACCAATAAATATTCACTCAGGATGAAATACAGAAATTTTAAAGTTAATGTTTATATTTTCATATATTTTATTGGTATTGGTGATTGATTAGTCACTATCAGTACGTAGTCTTAAGCCACAAAATCATCCCTCTCAATAAATCAAAGTTAGAATCATTCTATTTGTATAAAATTAAGTAAAATGGATCCTCCTTTGGAATTTTCTATTCTAGATTTCAAACTGGAGTCACAGGAAAAGAACAACTGGTATTATCACCACCAAATTGTCTGTACATTTTTGCATGGTATGTGCTACTCTTTTGGAGGAAATTCCTCAAAGCATAGTTGTAAGTACATAATTCTAAAAGAAGTTTCTGTTCATTATCTCTATAATTCAAGGGATCTATAATTAAAGAAGTTATATCATCAAATTTAAGCATTGTTTGACATAATTCATTAATTTTTAAAACTTGAAAATAATATTAAGATATTTCATATTTAATAATTCCTAAATTTCTTCTACTTATGTAAGATTACATTCTTATTTGAATTATCATTGAGTATCATTTGAGTTAAACACCTTTTTTATTTCCTAGAATGACATACTTTTTTTTTTTTTTTTGCGGTACTGGGGATTGAGCTCAGGGGCATTCTACCTCCGAGCTATACCCCCAGCCCTAGTTTTTATTCTTTATTTTGAAACCAAGTCTCACTAAGTTGCGGAGTGACTCACTAGGTAGCTGAGGCTGGCCGCGAACCCGGATCCTCCGGTCTCAGCCTCCCGAATGCTGGGATTACAAGCGTGCGCCACCATGCCCGGCTCCCAGCCCTATTTTTTATTCTTTATTTTGAAACCAAGTCTCACTAAGTTGCGGAGGTCCTCACTAGGTAGCTGATGCTGGCTGCGAACACGAATCCTCAGATCTCAGCCTCCCAAATGCTGGGATTACAAGCATGCGCCACCACGCCTGGCTCTACTTTTAAATGATAACTGATCATTGTACTGTATATATAAAACCACTAACCATGTAACTAAAATGCCAAACAGTTACCATGGGACCATCTGGGAAATGCGTTTTACAAATACTGTATTGTACTGAAATTCCAAAATGCTATGTTTTTCAAATTTAATAGCTCAATGTCTTTCTTGTTTCTAAGTCATATTTTTCACTTTTAAACTGTAGGACATATGCATTTGACTGCTTGATTTTTTTTGTTACTGAATAAAAAATACCATGTGTAGTATACTCTTTTATTTTATAAACCTAAAACTTATATGTCCTTGTAGAAATGTAAAAATGATTTCTGATTTTACTGTGCAAAAGCTATGAAGACTAAAATAGAACATCATACAGAGACTAAATGAAATGTCCTTGAGAGCATTTTACCTTTAACAGTAATATGGTAAAAAGCATAACATATTAAAAGAGACAAATAATATCTTTCTTCACTTATAAAAAAAATGTATTCTTACTATTTCACTAATGTAAAATATGGTCCAAAACATGATTTTCAAATTAAGTATCTTTAGAAAAGTCATTATGTAATGATTACAAGGATGTCAATTTACCCAGTGAGAGGAAATAACAATTCTAAAATATATAATACATATAATTATAATATATATTTAGAATTAAAATTTATAAATTATAGAAATTAGATTTTTATATATTATATATGTTTATAATTTTAAATAGAACATGTATATATGTCATATCCTGTGTGCAAATGTGTAATATATATAAATATATATACCAAATACAGCCCTGAAACAAAAGGCACAGATAGACTCCAATACTATAATAGGAGGGTACTTTATTACCCCACTTTCAGCAATCGAAGTATCATTCAGAGAAAAAAACAATCAAAGAATCAGTTACATTTCACTCTAGACCAAATGGACCAAACAGACATTTAGAGAACATTTCATCTAATAGCTTCACAATACTCATTCTTCTAATTAGAACATGAAACATTCACAAGATACACATATGGAAGGCTACCAAACAAGTATCAACATTTTTTCTTTCTAAGCAGAGCTAGCATACAATTCAGGGCTTCAGCTTGCTAGGCAAGCATTATACCACTGAGCTACAACCCAGCCCTGACAGTATTATACAGTCATACTTAATGACACTTCTGAATAAATCCGTATTTATTATGCAAAATTATCAGCAGACTATGTTTATTTTAACCCAAGGTTCAGGTGGTAGCTAGACTCTTAGTCTCTCTCTCTCTCTCTCTCTCTCTCTCTCTCTCTCTCTCTCTCTCTCTCTCTCTCTCTATATATATATATATATATATATATATAGTAAAATTATCACTATTTGCAGATGTCATGATCTTATAATAACAAATAATTCACCAGAATCTTTTAGATAATTAATAAACTCAGCAGAGTTGCAAGAAACAAAATCAACATACCAGAAATCAGTATCATTGCTATTCATCAATAGTGAGCTATCTTAAATAGTAGTCAGAAAGCAAACCCAATTACAAAAACTACAAAAAAATGCCTAAAAATAAGTTTAACCAAAAGGTGAAAGATGTCTATAATAGAAAATTTTTATAAAAATATTGGAGACATAACAATTTAAGAGACATATGTATTTAAAGATTTGAAAAATCAATACTACTAACAATGTCTATATCACACAAAACAATTCAGAGACTTAATATAATTTTTAGCTAAGTACCAATGACATTCTTCATATAACTAGAAAAAATAATGCTAAAATTTGTAACCACAAAAAAAAAAGAAAAGGAAAAAACCAAGTAGTCAATGAAATCTTGAATAAACAAAACAAAACAGAATGCATTACACTACCTGACTTCAAACTACAAAGTTGTAGCAATTGAAATATCATGGCACTGGCATAAAAATAGACAGAATGAACTGTAGAGCAGAATACAGAGTCTAGAGGGAAACCCACACATCCACAGCCATCTGATTTTTGCCAAAGGTGCTAAAATCACATGATAGAATGGAGAAAAGGACAGTTTTTTCAATAAATGTTGCTGGAAAAATTGGATATTCACATACAGAAGAATGAAACTAAACCACTATTATAACAAGCTAAAAAAATCAGCTCTAAATTGGCTAAAGACTTAAATTTAAGACCCAATACAATGAAACAATCAAAATAAAATATGAGGAATATGCTTAAGGACATGAGAAAGGACAAGGATGTTTTTTTTTTATTTTTTTATTTTTTTTATTTTTTTTGGACAAGACCACAAAAGCATAGGAAACAAAAGCAAATAGACAAATAGGATTAAATCAAATCAAAAGCTTCTGCACAGTAAAGGAAGCAATCATCAGAATGAAGAGACAATGCATAGAATGGGAGGAATATTTGGACACTATACCCCTGATAAAGTAAACAAATAGAATGTATAAGAAAATCCAAAATCTCATTAGCAAACAAGTAACCCAATTAAAAATGTGCAAGAGACCCAAATAACCATTCCAAAAGGAAGATACAAATGATCAACAAGTATGTGAAAAAATGATAAAGATCACTAATTTTCAGAAAAATGCAAATCAAAACTATAATAATATAATATTACACTCCAGTCAAGAATGGCTTTTATCAAAAAGTGGAAAGATAGCTAGGAATGGTGGTGCACGCTTGTAATCCCAGTACTTGGGAGTCTGAGACTGAAGGATCCAGGTTCGCGGCCAGCCTCAGCTACTTAGTGAGGCCCTTGGCAAATTAATGAGATACTGTATCAAAATATAGAATAAAAATAAATTAGGGCTGGGGATGTAGCTCGGAGGTAGAATGCCCCTGGGTTCCATTCCCAGTATCGCAAAAAAAAAAAAAAAAAAAAAAAAAAAAAAAAAAAAAAAAAATGCTGGTGAGAATATGAAAGAAAGGGAACCTGGACACACTGTTGGTTGGAATGTTGATTAGTGCAGCCATTATAGAAAACAGCATGGAGGCTCCTCAAAAAATTTTTAAAAATAGATCTATCATATGGTCTAGCAATCCTACTTCTGGATATAGATCCAAAGAAAATAAACTCAGTATGTCAAAGAAACATCTACATGTCTGTTTATACCAGCACTGGTCACAGTATTCCAGAAATAGAAACAACTGCAGTGTCTATCAGCTGATGAATGTATAAAGACAATGTGTTGCATAGACACTATGGAAAACCATTCAAACCACAAAAAATGAAATCCTGTCATTTGTGACAAAATGGATGAAACTGAAGATCATTACATTATTAAGTGAAATAAGCCAGGCACAGAAAAAAGAGTACTATATGATCTCACTCGTAAGGAGAATCTAAAAATGTTTATCTCATATAAATTGAGAGTAGAATGATTATCAAAGGCTGGAAAAGATGGGGGTTGGGAAGGAATGGAAATATTTTTTGTCAATGGGTACTAAGTTGAAGTTAAAAAGGAGAGAAATTCTAGTGTTCTACTGTGTCACAGGCTGACTACTGATATTGTCTGCTATATATTTTTAAAAGATAGAAGAAGGAATTCTGAATGTTTTTTCCATAAAGAAATAATTAAATTAAAGAGATAGATATGTGTAACCGGATTATACAATATATACTTGTATGACAATATAATACAATCTCCCAATAAATGTATTTTTTTTATGTTTTCATGTATAAGTTAAAAATATTTTTGTGGTACTAGGGCTAAACCCAGTTTTGTTCTACCACTGAGCTATACCTCCAGCTATTATTATTATTTTTATTATTATTATTATTAATTTGATACTAGGGATTGAGCCTAGGGACATATCTTCCATGTATACCCTTTGACCATTCTCCCTACCTTTCTGAGGGTCTTGCTAAGTTGATAAGGCTACTCTCACATCTGTGATCTTCTTGTCTCAGGCTCCCAAGTACTGGAATTGCAGGTGTGTGTCACCATGTTTGGCTTTATTTTTTATTTTTGAAACAGGATCTCACTAAGTTACCACACTGGCCTCAAATTTGTGATTCTTCTGTCTCAGCCTCTGAAGAATTTGGATGAAAGGTGCATATATCCATGCCTGGCTAAAAATAAGCTTACATTTTCAAAATATCTTAATTGGTACATTATAGTTTCAAATCATAAAACAGTTCCTAGTGATGGTGACATACATGCACACAGCATATGGCAGGTTTTCTCCTGGTTCCCTCTCCATTCCCCCCTTTCCCATACAGGATATTGACATTGACATTGGTATTCTCACACATGTACATAAAATCTATGGAAGTGATTCCTTCATTGATCCTCCCTTTCCCCCTGTTTCCCTAGACTGTCTCCCTGGCTCTACTGGAGTTTCTCCTCCATTATCTGGATTCCCTCTGGTATCCAGATTATTCCCAGCTTCTGCATATGAGAGAAAACATATGCCCCTTCACTTTTTGTGACTGGCTAATCTCACTTAATATAATGTTCTCCAGGTCCACCCATTTTTCTGTAAGTGACATAAGTTTGTTCTTCTTTATTGCTGAGTAAAATTCCATTATGTGTATATCCCATAATTCTATAATCTATTAATTAATTATCTATTGATGGACACTGAGGTTAGTTCTAAAATTTGGCTATTGTGAATTGTGCTGCTATAAACATGGGTATGCACATATTACTATGTTATTCTGATTTTAATTTTAAAAACTAGGTATTATTTTACCCTAGTTATTATGCATTCATAGTCAGGAGGCCTATGTTAGAAGATGGTGTGGACTATATTTGTCTATCTCTAATCTTATTGGTGATAAATACATTAGCACCTGAAATGATTATTTGTTGCTGTGCATTCTTATAATAAATGTATTTAGACTAGAAAAATCATTTTTTGTAAAAAAGGTATTTCTTTGTCAATACTTGTAAAAGCAGGTCTTTATTTCTCAAAGTAATTTGATTCAGTTGTATACTACATAAAAAATGAAAAAAATGAACCTTCTATAGAACATACCATTTCCACAATGTTTCCCTCTTGACATACCAAAATTTCTTTTGCCCACGAATGTCTGTGTAAATTTATTGTGTTGGAAAAGAGATATTTATTCAATAGTGCCAAAGTATTAGCTTTATATTGGTAATCTAACATTAGAAAAAACATATCAGAAGAATACTATTTCAGCAACCACTGCAATATCAAACTATTTACAGAAAAAATATCTACTGTGTTCTAATCTCATTAAGACGTTTTTGATACATATCTTCCAAAACACTGGTAACAATTTACAAATGTGTTTCTAAATTCCTGGCAATGAAAATATGGAGAACAAATTCATGAAAATACCTTTATGAAATATAGAGTCCTTTCAACAATACACCATTTTATTATAAATAGACCCCATACCTACTTAGCACTCTTTGGAATAGTATGGGTATTTAAAAATATTTGTTAGGTGGATGAATAAATTTGATAATAAAATTTTTAAAAACAGGCACCTAAAAAGAGAATAAAAATAATTTATTTGCACTATCATAGACTAATATCCAAAATGTAGTATTTCTACTGTATTTGACAGCCATTTTTTCAGAAATTAGCATAAAATAAACTGGTTCGAGTAGTACTTAGAATTATATATTCTAAGAATGTGTCAGAGGAGACTGTACCCAACTTTTGAAGTTTTTTTAGTCTTTAACATTCTTATTCTTCCTTGAAAAAACCTTAGTACAGTTATTTAGCTCTCAATGATTCCATCAAAAACATTAAGGTTTTCTATGGATTATACACAAAGCTTTGGATATTATTATATTAAATTCAAATAAGTTACATGAATCAAATACTTGGCTCTCTATGGGATAATTTGGTGGTTCTCAATCTCTCTAGGATCATAACCATACAGGATTCATTAAAAACATATGAATTCAATTACTGGTACCTCATACCTGCATAGCAAGTTCTCTGGGATGTGGAGTCAGGGGCAGTTAGGGAATCTATAATTTTAAAATCTTCAAAGGTGATCCCAATGAAGCCTGAATGATATTTTGGCTGAAATCATGGGCTGTAGGATAAATTCTACCCACTAAAGTCTGCCAATTAATGCTATTAGTGAAAAAGCCAAAATGAGCATTTCCTTCCATATAATGGATCCTGAGTTACAATGCCCTAAATTTCTTACCACACTCTGAGCTTGGCCCTTCATTTCACACCTCTTATCCTATGTATCCATCCTTTCTTTCCCTCTTTCTTTCTTTCTTCCTTTCTTTCTTTCTTTCTTTCTTTCTTTCTTTCTTTCTTCTCAGTTAATGAACTCATACTGCTCCTCAAATACCACTTATTTTCTGTAAGGACTTCTTTGATTCCTACTACACAGAGTGGGTGTCTCAGGATTCTCTATTTTCAATGACTTTGTTATTTTATTTCAACAATTATAAGCCTTTATATTTCTAATTTATTATGTTACATGCCTGATGTTTTGAGTAAAAACTGGGTGCCTTGAGGACACAAAGCATGATCTATTGAAAGTTTTAAGACAGGAAATAATGTTTTAAGAAAGAGATGCTCAATCAATGGGTGTTAAATGAGTGAAAGTAATTGTTTTATTGCCCTACTATGTTTTCTCATTTAGTTTACTTTCTATTCAGCATGTAAGATCATAATGCACCAATAAGAATACTAAAAAATAAAGGAATATTCATGTTAGTTCCAATAAATGAATAAAAAGGATTTGATGATAATAAAAAAGAGAATAACATTAAAAAATAATATCAAATCAAGACACAAAAATTATTCAGAAGACCATGTTTTCTGAAGAAAACTAAACCAAAACAGTTCTCAGAAAAGTAAATTAAAATGTTTCTCAGAAACTTCAATTAAAGTAAATATAGCAAGGCTTAGTAGTACATGCCTATAATCCTAGCTTTTGCAGGGCTGATGCAGGATAAGTTTAAGGCCACCCTTGGCAATTAGCAAAACCTTATTTCAAAATAAAAATGGCTAGGGATATAGCTTAATGATAGAGTACCGCTGGGTTCAGACCTCAGTACTGGAAACAAAGAAACAAAACCAGTAAATATTATCATTATCATTACTAATAAATACAAAGTATGCCTTGCCACATGCAGACTTTTGAGAGACTGATTTTGGAAGTATTTGAGAAATTTTCAGGAAAACAAAAATAATAAGTAAGTGAACAATTATAAGTTAAGGCAGAAATCATATTCTGAAAATGTAGTACACTAATCCATGAGGAAAAATCTAATGTTTGATAGTAATTGTTACAGAAATAGATAAGTCAGGATAATACTTACACAAATAGCATTTATTTTTCAGTAAAAATTTGATTAAAAGGTTATTGTTATTCCATTATTCATACTGATCTACAGCAGACAGCAAATACCAAAACAGACATAAATTATGAGATATTTAGGTTGTAAAACACAAGATTTGTATTTGTGAATATCGCTAAACAACAGAATAGAATATTTATAGAATATAAATGTCTTCTTTGTATTCCTTTATTTTATTTTTTTGAAAAAATATAAGTAAAATTAATGACCCATCAAAATTTCCCTATACTTTTGCTTCAGGATATTTAATGTAAATAATACAGATGATGATATACTATATGACATATTTAACAATTTTTTTGCTCTTATAATTTATTCAATGATAATTAAAGACTTGGTTGCAGAGAAAAATCCTTACAAATAACAATAGTAAATCCGCATGAAACTGACTTGCTTTTTAGTGTCATTTCAAATAACAAGTCTTCTATCTTATAACCTGTCACAGATATGCTAGGTAGAGCAAAAAGGGGTAAAATAATACAATTCCTTCAATTCTTTCTTCATATAATATGAAGAGTATGCAAAGACAACCTAGAAGAATGCTTACACAAGCCATATTTTAATATCTTATCCTCACCATAAAAATGGGAGGAACTGTATGGATCCAAAGTTCAAGGAATGAATGATTCATGAAAAACAATATTTGGAGAAAATCTTTTTCTCTAAATGTTTTTTAAAAATCATTTTTACAAAAATATTTTAAAATATTTTTACAAAATCAAGATTTTGTCAAAACTAACACCAGAATAGTATAAAAGATCACTGGGACAGGTTGATAATCTTCCAAGTGATACAAAATGCCTATTTATAGAAATAAATGATCTTTTTATTCTGTACAGATGGTTCTAAAGTGAGGCATGGGCAGGAAGAATGAGACAATAAATACGCACATTTACACCTTATTAAGAACAAAGAAGGAAAGCCTGGCTATTTGCTATACTTGTCTGAATTTTTAAATAAATACTAAGAAAGAAAGAAAGAAATGGGAAAGAATGATTTGAAATGGAAAAATAGAACATAGATTGTTTGAAGGTCATGATATTTGGCCCATTTAAGAAAGCAGTATAAAGACAGGTACAATTAATAAAGCATTCCCCTATTCTTTCAGCACAAACAAGGAAGAATGTGCTATAAACAGCACGTCTTTAACTATTATGTACCTATGAAACACCTGGGAATCATAAAATGCCAGTTCCAAGTAGATCTGTTGTAGGGCCTGATAGTCTGCATTTCTAACAAATTTGAAGTTAAAGCCATGCTGCTAGTCCAAGGCCAACTTTAATCAGTAAAGCTGTGAAATTAAGATAAATCTAAATCATAAAGGAGGGAAACGAAAATACCAGAGAGTTATGTTATCTGTGTTTGGGGGACTGGACAGTGAGTCCTAAAAAAATTAGAAGTATGGGACCTGTAAATTCCCACGTAGTTTATAAACGAAAAGAACACAAATACCAAGAGACCTCTACCAAGTTTCCCATAATTAAGGCAGATAGTTTAAGTTTGAGAGACATGAAAGATTTCTCCAGGCAAGGTGCCTAAGACCTAGCTGCTTTCCTGGTTCTGAGCTCAACACAGAAGTGGCAAAATTCTAGAAAAAGCTTGGGAATCAGCTTAGGGATGTATAAACCAGTGAAGTTCTGCCAAGAGTACAAGCATGAAAGCATAGCAAGAGTACCAGCAATGCTTGTCATTAATCCTGGCTCAAGGGAAGTCTCGGCTCTACACACTGCCCAAACACAAAGAATAATCAAATTTTTACTAAGAAGTGCTTCCATATTCAGAAAAGGAGCTGTATTTATTTTTCTATAATGTTTGTTTGATTCAAGGTAGCTGAAATATATCGAGCACATGCTATTCAAATCTCACTGTAAAACAAGAATATGAATTAACTTACTAAAATCTTCATTCGCTTCTACTTCCAGCACCCACTTTCAACTGAGATCACCAAGTAGTTAGTATTTGCTGCATTCTGCTCTATATAAACATTTTCAGAACTGTTCCAACATCACAAAAATTCTATTAAATAATTAAAAATTGACTCCTATTTTAATGTTGGCAGAATGCCTATTAATTGTTAATTTTTGAACAATTTAGCATATTATCTAACATTTTCAAAACATCCTATAAAATTATATAAGTTAACATTTTTATATTTTAGAAAGTATAGACATGCTAGAGTTTTGTTTTATTTTTGTTGTTTTTAGATTATAGCTGAGTTTAAAAACATTAGGAATTTAAAATGTATTTCACTTAGGGAAGTAATTTATTCAGTGGGTTCCAAAACTTAGTTCCTCTCTTTGTATTGGGTGGGGATGAGTTAAGTTTTGAATATTTGTGGCATTAACTTTTTTCATCATGTCACATGATTGAGAGTATCATTAAAATTTGTGTCTGTAGAAGAAATAAATATAATTTCTTAACAATGTTGGGAAATTATAGAAAGTTCTATGTAACATTTATTTTGAAAAAGGATCTCTGGTACTTAACTAAATGTTAGCTAAATTTTCCAGAAAGACCACAGCAGAGTATTTATATTGATGAAGCCAAGCATTTCCTTGAATAGCTCCACTAACAATTTAAAAAGCCATTACATTTTAGCACAGTGAAGATTAAATTAACATATTTTTCTATAATATTTCTTTCCACCAGAATTCATAAAGCTTTGTGGACCACTCCCCAGAATTGCTATAAGATGACACTTTTTCCCTTCATTACTCTATCATTTTTTTCTATAATTCATTTACATCATCCTTCTTTCCTTCCATCCATTGTCTCTGCTTCTCTGAGCTGGTTTCGTTTCATACCTCGATTTGCATTTTCTAACTTATATTCCCCCTTGAAGTTTTATTATCTGTTACTTTGCCCCAACTAATTTATATAACCATTATTTTTGAGATCTTACCTAATTATTATTTTTCTCATATTGCTTTCCTTTTCTCTCCTGCTTCCATGCCTACATTATATTAGAAACTCTATTGCTAAAGTCACCCTGTGGGCTTTATGCTCTGGTTGCTAAATGCATATGTACTCTTTTGTAGCAATAAAAGGCACTAATATCCCATCTCATAGTACACTACTAAAAACAAATATGTTCCACATCAAGTTATTAAACCAATAACAACTGTGAGTACAAAACAAATGCCAAGGCAATATTTACATTTAGTGAAAATAAAAAGGTTGTACACATGTACACAATCATAAAGCAATGCACTGAAACTTAAAATCCTATGATTATGGTAGAGAAATAAAAAAATATGTAGACAAACATTGAGGTGGTACATTAATGCTATATTCAATTACATTGATTGCATTTTTATTCATCTCCAAGGAATGACTCTAGAATCTCCAAATAAGTTTGAAAGTAAAAAAAAAGGGAGGCATTTTATTCCACATCAGGTGCAGAAGCCTGTGTAACTGGGGTGCTATGGTGCTACTGCTCATAGAAATAAAATAATGAGTTGAGGTGAATGATGATGACTGCTGAACAGAAGTGAGGAGGAGAATGATTTGGGGTAAGCTGTCATAGACACAGGCACTTTCCTCTGCACCAGGTACCTCTCTGCCCTTGTATACACACCTATTATCTTGCATTCATACTCTGAGCTCTCATGGGGAAGAAGGGTGGTATGTCCTCCAGATTTTTATTTCTAATGCCTTGATTTCTACTTAGTGCTTGTTTACCTATAATATAAGAACATTTTAGAGAAATTAATATAGACTCAGATTTCTTCTACAGATAAAAATAGTATGTTTCTTTTTAAAAATTTTTTTCTCTAGTTTTCTAGTGAAGAGAAAAAATTAATAATGAATTATTTCCATGAAAAAATTCCAAAAGTCAGAACTTACTGGGGTTTATGACAGGCCTAAATTTCATCTCCAGCCATAATATTCCATTCTGCTTTTTAAAGCTTGAAATGTAACTATTTGAAATTTGTTCTTTAGGGTGATATCTGGTTAAAAATTCAGTTAACTCAATGAAGAGGTAAAGGAACATCTTTATCATCATGCATGTTTCAGATTTTTCACTAAGGTCTTTTGACAAGGGAAAAGATGCAGAAGGGAGGTAAGAAAAAAGAGGACTGGAAGAAAATATGGGAGCATTGAAGACTGACTTCTCTACTTCACATTCCATATAAAGATAAGAACTAGAAAATATTAGCCTGATTCCAAGCTATTGTTTCAATCTTCTTTTTATTCCTTTAAAATGCTAAGTAACTTCCTCTGCCCTTCTGCATTCTTTCTAAACTGAGCAGCCATGATGATCCCTTACTTGGTTAAAGTAAAATTCACTTTGTGTCATTCCTTTGCTCAAAAATGGTTGGAGACATCTATTTATATAAGAATTAAAGTTGATGGTGACCTGTAAACCTCTGTTCCCACCCTTCCTTCTCTGACTTTCCCCAGGTTTATCTTCCTCCAACCACATTCGCTTCTGCTACTCCAAAGAATACTCCGGAAAATCATCAGTCCACATTCCCAAATTAAGGTCCCTTATACTTTATCTCTAGAACACTCTCCTGCTAACAACCTCTCCTTTTCTTCTTCCTCCTCCTCCTCCTCCTCCTCCTCCTCCTCCTCCTCCTCCTTCCCTTTCCTCTCCTCTCCTCTTCCTCCTCCTTCTTCATACTGGGGATTAGACGGAGGAGTATTCTTCCTCCAAGCTACATCCCTAGCCCTTTAATTTTTGTTGTTGTTTTGTTTTTGAAACAGGGTCTCTCATTAGGTTGCTGAGAGTCTTATGCTAAGTTGCTGAGGCTGGTCTTAAATCTGCAATCCTCCTGTAGCTGTACCCTCCAAGTATTGGGATTACAGGTGTGTACCACCACACCCAGCATCTACGTGCTAACTTCTTAATGGATCCCTTTCATCTTCTTCAAATCTTTCTTCAAATGCACCTTCGTGATAAGGACTAATTATAGTCAACTCTTCACTATATTCTTTACCTTTCTGAATCTGCTCTCTATCCATAAGATTTATCATCTTCCAAATGGCTATAAGTAAATTTTATAGCCTGTTTGTTGTTATTATCATGCTCTCTTCTCTACAAAGGTGGAGATCAGTCATGTTTTGTTTTGTTTATATATACACAAGTAAAACAACCCACAGAAAATAATGTTTATTGATAGCTCACACTTAGCACAATAACTTTCTCTTGTTTAATGTTTGGTCTAAAAATATAGTAATCACAGTATTCTTTCTTTCCTTTGATAAAAGAAAATAGGTAAGATAAAATAACGCTTCTAGAATCCAGACTATTAAAGCAGTAAGTGCATCCTTATAGAGGTTTTAAAACTCAAGAGCCCTGCTTAGTAGTTGGCACATGTAGAGTTTGGCTTAGCTTGTGCAATGGAAGTAACTCAAGACCGTTATTAGTTCTCAGAAATTCAAGCACCCATGACAGGTCTCAGGATACTGACTCAGACTATTCCTTGTTGGAATCCTGTATCCTGATGAACACTTTCCAAGACAATGAACCAGAAAATGAAGACAAAACAAAGTTCAGGTAAATAAAATTAAATAGAAACATGTAGACAGACAAGAAGAAAAATAAAGAACATAAATTTAGAAAATATAAAAATGAATTAAAAGCAATTTTTAATTACCATAATGCCTATAGATTGTATAAAGAATTATTCCTATTATTTGAATTACTATGCTCAACCATTTGACATACCTAAACTCATGATTTTATTATTTTCAACATGCTGTTCTGTTAAACATAAATCCAAGCAGATATCTTTACTCTGATGTTAGATTTTGATTGTAAAAACTCCTTTACTCATTTTCACATACATAATTAAATTTAATCCTTTATACAGATACCATGAATGGTGTATAACATAAAATTCTTTGTAATTGGAAAAGTGGTATACAAAATCAGAGATTATTACAATTTAATTTTGACACATGATTCTTCCCATTGTCTTCACTATGTTTCCGCTTTAGGGAGGAAAAAATAATAGAAAACTGCTTTCAAGTAACCGTGCACATTTCCCATTGAAACCAGTTAAGGGTTACATTGGAGTATAAAAGGATAGTATTTGGCCCATAATGTGCCAAGTTCTAATTTACTGTATACTGAAAGTGCTACATTAGTAATAAATAGACAAAGCTGACTCTCAGAGGGTTGGCAATTTTGCTGAAGCATCCAGAATTTTTCCTGTCTAAACTACTCAAACTTTTAAAAGCTTTCTCCTTTTTCCCTCCCCCTCTGCAATCATCCAATTAGAAGAATTTGTTCTCTTGCTGCAAAGCAGTGGGATTTCACAGAAGTTTTATGCTACATTTAACAGCTCAGTGTTTTAAGCGAATAAAAATAGAGTTTGAAGAGACAGGAATATATAGTACATACTTGGTGACATGCAATATCTTCTATTATCATTAGAACAAAATTAAATTGTATTTCATGGTTTTCTGCTTTTAGAAATCATTGGGGAAAAAATGGTGTTTCTGCTGAAAGTCTATCAAATAGCTGAATCCTCCACATGGCTTATAAAAGGATGTATAACTCTATTTCTTTATCTAGTCATTTAAAACTTTAGGGAATTAATATGTTCTCATTTTGATGGGTATGTGGAATAGAGGATGTATATGCTTTTTTTGTTTGATTGCTGGTCTGCTCAGAAATATTCACATGACTTATGTGGTCAATTAATGGACAAATTTCATGTGTTTTCAATAAATAAAATCAGTGGGCAATGACTGTATTATATAAAAAATAAATGTGTTATCCTGAACTTGTTTGGTGTTTTGATATATATTGCATAAAATTTCTTTTTTTAATGTACAAAGATTTTAGATGCAGCAGATATGAAAACTAAGAGGAAATGCAGTACATGTAGAGCTGTACTTGTGAGGCACTCCCCAAACTGGAAAGGTGTGTGTACTTGTCTAGCAAAATTTTAGAATCCTAAATCTTCTTAGTTCATGCTCATGATTGTTGTATTCCATCACTGTATGATCTTAAGAGAATAATTGTTTAATTTGTTTGTGGCCTTTATCCTAGTTTTCCATTTCAAGGGAGCTGATATCTGCTTACAAACATTTAGGGCCAGAGCTAAAGAGGGTTGATTTAATTTTCCTTTTTCATTGTGTTCCAGCAACAGCTCCAAGGCTCACTATATCTAAAAGGTAATATGTTTCCTGTAGAGTTACACACTTGAGTGACTTTTCCAAATTAGGAAAGAGCCAATATTCCAGGTATAAATCTGGCAGTGAAAAACTTTCTATGTAAAATAAGTATCTTGCAATACAACTAAGAAAAACTGTGGCATTCATCTATGACTCCTCCTGGAAGTAGCATGAAAAGATTCTGAAATAAAATAAGTGATATAAAAAGGAAATAGATGTTGACTTTAAAATGAATTTCTATTCATTTAAGTGTCTTTATTCTAGAAACAAAAATTATGCAAACTTTTCTGTTTCTCCAGAAATACACTGCCCTATTTGATTTAAAATAGTTTATACATCAAACACATGTTTATAATCTGACTAGTGGTAAGGAGATACAGTTGTTCCTTTGTTCCCATGGGGAATATGTTCAAAGACTCACCGCCCCTGCAATGGATGCTTGAAACCATGGATATTAGTTAATCCTAAATATAATTACTATGTTTGTTCCTGTACATACATAACTATGCCACAGTATGATTTATAAATGACGCATATTACAAGATTAGCAACATCTAAAAATTAGATAACCTAACCATAATTAAAAGTTGTAATACAAGTTATGTGAATGTGGTCTCTCCTTGTTTCTTAAAAATGCATTAATGAAATGTACTTACTTTTAGTCTTGTCATGATGTAAGATAATATAATGCCCACATGATTAGGTAAGAACAGTGAATGTTGTAGGCATTGTGGTGTGGCATTACACTCCCCTATGAGGGCTACTTGAACACAAACATCACAACACCATGACAATTGATCTGATAGCCAAGATGCTATGGAGTGACTAAAGCCTGGGTAGTATACAGAGTGTGCGAGAGCAGAACAAAGGATGATTCTCACCTCAGGTGGAATGGAGAGGATAGTTCAAGATTTCATCACCCTACTCAGGGAAGTGTGCAATTTATAATTCATGAATTTTCATTTATGGAATGTTCCACTTAATATTTTTGTAGCATGGTTGACTATGTGTAATAAATCACAGAAAGTAAAACCATGGGAAAAAATGCCCTCCTATCGCTGTTTTTCATTAATTTTGTGATCAGTGCAGGGAAAATGGAGAGGTAAAGGAAAGAGTTTGTTGAGAAAGAACAGGGAAGGCAGCTTCTTTCCATTTATCACCTTCTCTAGGCATACAGAAAAAATTAAGATGGTCTCATTTCATTTAATGCCAGTAATAATTCTCTGAAATACATATTCGGATCCCCGTTTCCACATGAGAAGTTCACTCAGCAGACAGCAAGGTCAACTATCAAAACCTGAGCCTATTTGACTACACAATTCAATCTGCTAAGTCATTTAATGAATCTGCTTTTAATCTTCTGCTTTTAAAGAACAGAGAAATTATTATAATGAAAATGAATCCAAGTTAGTAGTTAGATTAGGCAAAGTGCATTCTCGACTATATCAGTACTATAATCTATTGTATATTTCTCATATTATAAAATACAACTTTAACTGGAGGCTTCATAATGAACATAAACATGCAATATCTGTGATATTATATGATCAGGCTACCAGATTATCTGCAATAGTGGAGCATGTTTGAATGAGCCTACAATGATTTTTTTTTTTTTTTTATTTTTAGAGATATAATGAGAGGCAATCAACTAGTGATGCAATTACCAGCCCAAATTCTCTAGTATACTGTCTATCAGGACCTCATTTATATCAGTAAATTTCTCTTCTGAGTATCTCACTATTATTTTAATTCTCAAATAGTTAATGTTAAATACATCTCTTGAGAGAACACCTGGCTGTTTAGCCCTTGAATATATATTGCCTGGGAGCTCTGTTGGGCTCTCTCAGAAATTAGAACATATTTATTTTGCATTTTTATGACTAATTTTGTTTTGTTTTTCTTGTAGTATTTATGGAGTTATATAAGCCTCACAGCTCAATTATGCTTACATAGGCATGCCACCTTTTAGTCACCATAGAATTTACATACTAAAGTGCTTTTAGTGCATTTTTAGAACTTTCATAAAACCTTATTGTCCATAAATCAAAGATAATGCAATTTTAGACCACATTAGTTCACTCTAAAAAATGTAAATCATGGCTAAAATATTGATGAAAGAAGGAGTCTTATAATTGCTTTGAATCCATAAAAATCCAGGCACTGTTAGAAGGTTAGTGGAAAGAAAAGTGAGTTACACACCTTGGGTTTTATGCTCATTGCTGCCATGTGTATTTTTCTTACCATGGAAAGGTTATTCAATTTTATTGCTCCCTGGGTTCTTCTTTTAATAACAGTATTAACTTTATAGGAGATGTATATAAGGTGCCTGGTACAATGTTGGGTAAAGTATTTAGTCATAAGTAACAAGGATTTAAAAAACAGCTAATATAGCAGTGGATTTTTCAACTCAATACAACATTCTTCATAAACGACATTCCATTTTAGTGCTTATCACCATAGAAAGCAGCTCATTTTCTTATTGGATAACTTAAATTACATGGATGTTCTTCCTTTCATTGTTGCCTGCCTACCTGAAACCTCTATTCTCATGTGCCAGTAAAACATTCTGATGCTCATTAAACAATGAATAGATGTCCAACCACATTTCAAACATGTATAAGTAGCTCATTTTTCTTTCTCTCTTATAAGCTACCATTCTCCAGTTTGTGTGTGTGTGTGTGTGTGTGTGTGTGTGTGTGTGAGTGTGTGTGTGTGTGTGTGTGTGTGTGTGTGTATGGGGTGCAAGCCAATCAAAAGGTATATTATCATCCATCAGAATGGACACCAGTCACAAACAACAATTATGGCAGTACTATACATCTGTACCTAACCTTAACTCTATTTTAAAAAGTTGACCTTGGCCTTTCCAGATATTAGAGTTTTACCTTAAATGTAAGAACTAAGAGTGAAAGGAATCTTGAATTTCAAGAGGAAAATATAATTATGATACCCACAAATCAGAAGAATCATTTTGTAAAGTTGGGTTTAAAATAGGTACAGTACATACATATACTAAACATGATGCTGAGAACATCTAAGAATCTAATTACTTTGCTGGATTTATTTCAGTTAAAAAAATTGCCCTGTTACACATGCTCTCCATAAGTATATCTATGAAATCTGACCAATATGTATACAAGAGGACCATTATCTCTTTTTGTTTAAAATTTATACTCTGTTAATGAAGCCCAATATTTCTACAACCACTTTAATATTCTTCACTTGGAATATTGTCATGCCAGTTTCTTCAGCATTCAGTATTTGAATAGCTTATCTTTTAAAAAAGTTAAATGTCAAATGAAAATCTGACTTAATACAATTCAATCCTACCTGGTTTATACTATGTAGTTGGTTCAAGATAACACTAAACATTCATATAACTTAAAATCATCATCTGGAACTTTGGACATATCATTACCAGTCAGTGAAAAAAAATAAGCGAACATCAAATTATTAGAAGACCAATTGTGAGAGAAAGAGCCAGAGAGAAAGCACAACTCAGTAGAGAGATGACCCCTCTAGATTTATATCAACACTGATTGTTTGGATAAGTTTTTTTAACCAGTTGTAATTGTATTCCAGTTCTTATTTTTCCACCATTTAGATAAGACAATAATGAGCATTTTTGTTAAATGTCTGTATAAATTAAAATATACTACTTTTATATAGTCCCTTGAACTGATATAAGTTATAACTAGAATGACCATACTAGTATCTAGCTATTTATTTTCTCAGTATTCACAGTCTGGGTAATTAATCATAAAATTTTAGAGTTTTGACTGGTTCAACTTTGAACTCACTGGCCTAGAGATTGGATGATCTATTTTCTCATTTAGATTTATGATACCAACATTTTTTACTCATGCAGAACTTGAAAATTTGAGATTCCAAAATAACACATCATCAACCCCTACATTATCCTGAAACACATTATCTGCATCTCAACTTATCTTCATAATTCTCATTTTCAAGCCTGACTTCTATAATTAAGCAGAGTAGGTGATGAAATTGTATAGTGGCACTACTCTCTTACTTAATTTCTTTCACCTGTGCCAGCTGTGGCACAGTAGGAAATCTTTTAAACCATAATAATGAATTCTCTCCCTGAACCTAAGAAAAACATAGAGCAGAAATTTCTACAACTTTAAAGATTAAGAGGAAGAAAAGTTCCACATGGGCTACTATACTCTGTTATAACATCAAAGAAGCATAATTTTAGGATCATTTTATTCCAGCCCCTTCATTTTGCACAGGAGGAAATAGACTCAGGGAAGTTCAGTGACTTGTCTAATGTCTGTTAGCTAAAAAAGATCAGAGTGAGGACAGGAGTTTAGGATTTATGTCATCTCTGTTGGTTCCTTTCCTATTTTGCCCAATGTTCCCGGATTGAAAGGTGATGGCCCATTCAATAGGAAAAAAAAAAAAAAAATGGTTCCAAGGAGGTACGAAGGAGAAGAAGAAGGTTAAGCCAGGTGTAGTGTCACATGCTTGTAAACCCAGTATTTGGGAGGCTGAGACAGGAGGATCGCAAGTTTGCTGCTAGCCTCAGCTACTTAGTGAGGTCCTCTGCAATATAGTGAGATCCTGTTTCAAAACAAAAAAATTAAAAAAAAAAAAAATAGAGCCTGTGGTGTAGCTCAGGGGTAGAATGCCCCTGAGTTCAATCCCCAGTACCTTAAAAAAAAAAAAAAAAAAGGAGGATGTCAATGCATTTATTCTTTCAGCCAGTCAGGTATTTATTTTATTTTCAATCTTTCAGCACTTACTCTGGTAATCACTGTTTAAAACTCTGTGGGGTAAAAATTGTGTAAAATAGGGTCTATTCTCAGAAAAGAGTCTACAACCCAACTTTCACTATGACTGAGGAAACATAATGCAGTTTCATGGGATTTTATTTGAAGTAATTCAAAGTCCAAGGAAAAAACAATAACATCAACATTCAAGTATCATATCTCTTTTCTTCCTCATTTTGTAACACAGGAGATTAATGTTAAAGTGTCAATTCAACAAATTTATAAATTTTTAATAATCTTACAGTTAAAGGGCAGATCATTTGGCAAATACTCATTATGTGAAATTTATATGAATGTTAGACCTTAAACATGATACGTGGTTGTGGTCAAAAAGTGGCTTTTTATACATTTCTTAAAATTACTTATGTTTTTCTTATTAATTTCTTTAGCTTTGGGGTCATGAACTGGCAATTTCAGTGGATTAATAGATGGTGATAGCCAATTTGTGGCCTAACTTCTCTAAGCAGCACTGTGAATAAAAAATAAGCTGCCACATTTTTAGAGAAAATACATTCCATATTACCACAAAATAATCATATAGCTTGTATAATGAATTTCTAGTATAATAAAGAAAATTTATAAGAGCAATTTTAAAAATAAGAATTTATCACAAAACATCATTAATGTTTTAGGAACAAATTCTCCCAGATTTTTTAACAGAATAGTTTGTAACCAACATTAAAACTGTTGTGATTATGGTTTCTTTCTTTTTTTTTTTTTTGGGGGGGGGGGTACTGGGGATTGAACTCAGAGGCATTCTACCTCCGAGCTATACCCTCAGCCCTATTTTTTATTCTTTATTTTGAAACCGGGTCTCACTAAGTTGCGGAGTGCCTCACTAGCTAGCTGAGGCTGGCCGCGAACCCGGATCCTCCAGTTTCAGCCTCCCGAATGCTGGGATTACAAGCGTGCGCCACCACGCCTGGCTTGTGATTATGGTTTCTTAACCAAATGTATGTATGTGTGTGCACACATGCACACATGTGTATAGTGATACTTTTGGGTGCAAAACATAATGCAAGAGGTATATTTTAGAAGGTAAAAGTAATAGAAATTCTTCAATATTTCAGTATAATATTTAAGAAAGCAGGTATTTGAAATTAGAGCTGTCCTTGAAAAGCCATACTTAGTCATTTGCATTCTATGTATGCCACATACTGTAAATCATATGTATGAATGTGATTCAGGGAAGAGGTTAGTGATTATGACTGCTCAATCTGATTCTGGCTCCAAAACATTGTAGACTTTATTGAATCTACTTTAGGAAAATTTTACATCCTTCCTTTCCATGTACCTAGCTTACTAGAATTTAAAATAAGTTGTTTTCACCCATTACATGTACAAATTTAAAAAGTTTCTTAATGCTCAGCTCTAGATGGTAACCAGATGTCTAGTAAAAAGAATAGTAACTTCTTTCTTTTTTCAAAACACTTTTGCTTCTTATTAGAGCATTGGACAGCCTGTAGTTTACTTGGGACTTGTCTGTCTGCTTTGCTTAGGCTATTCCTCCTGTCTAGAGAGCATGTCTAATTTCTAATTTGTTCTGTATCTTTAGTGTCTAATACAGTGTTGGCACGTAATCAGTACGCACATTTTGAGAATTGGAAATGCGTCTGCAACACTATTAATTAAATAGACTTGCTTAGAATGGGTTGCTTAGATTCCCATACACAAGTGTTAGGTAAAGTTTACCTCTGAAATGGTCAAAATAACTTTCTCTTGAACTCTTTTCTATATCTAAAATTTTATTTTTTATGAGATAAACAACAAATTTCTCCTAGGGGAACAATGAAGAATCTGTTCAGGCCATCTATGAACATACTGGTTTGCTTGCTATACATTACCATGCAGTAAAGCAACACATTCTGATTCCTAAGTGGTAACAAACAAAAAGCTAAGAAAGAGAAGGACAGATGAAAGAACAATGTACAAGTAAAATAAAATTGGTTCTTAAAATGGACATTTCTGCTTATGTACCCTAAGGTATTTCATTTATTATGTTCTCATGAGTCAATACGTTAATGAGCAATTTCAAACTTTAGATACTACTTAGATCATTTGAGTACCAGAAAACTGAATTATACACAATGTTAAAATGCCACCCTAACATTTTTCTATAACTCTATTTTAAGTGAAATAATATTTCAATTTCAAACCAAGCCTCAATTGATCGATAGATAAAACACCACATTTTGTGCTTTCAAAACTACCTACTTCCATGGATTTTCTTATTTCCTATTGTTTTACATATGAAGCAATGACTAAAATTAATACAAGAATCTTAGCTGAGAATAAGTTTAAAAAGCAATCTTTCATGACCAGCAAAATTTAGAGAAATATTTAAGATTAAAATAATTTATGATCAAATATTCTGTAAATCAATAAATAAAAACACATTATACTGACTATCTTTTTGAAAATTAGAAAAGATGGTTTGAAGATACTATTTTTATTCCCAACTCACTTCAGTAATATTGGAATCATATATAAGAGCACATTGTAGCTAAACTTTTGACAAAATATTTGCCAGAGTGTGTGCATTTGCTATATACAAGGGTCTTAGAAATGGCAGGTACAATGGAAAAGTTAGAGCTTAGAGTATACCCAGAATAGTGAAATGCAAAATCTATAGATGCACTGAGCT